>JABTXL010004601.1:1944866-1992805 GCA_025134845.1 Neodon shergylaensis | reverse complement strand
TCACAGTGGGGAAGGTAAGTTGTGAATGGAGACCAGGGACTTCTGAGCTCATAATGGGGCCTCTCAGTCACTTACTGACACCGAATCATTTGAGATTTAGGACATATCAGGTCATTTTAATCATCACACTGAGTCCGGGTCCATCCTGAAACTATGGCCCTCAGATTCAGGCGCCTCCAGAGGAAGAGACCACATGATTTCCTGTGATAATTGACTGAATGACGGTCTTGGATAGACCCACAGTCATGAGCACAGGGTCTTCTGTTTTATATTGATAAATAGGAGCTAAGGACCTAATAGAAGACCAAATATGACAAGATCCTTCCACGGTCCTGGTACGTCTCAAGACCTACGTGACGTCTCAAAAGCAACAATAGTGCATCCCTGCAGTTAGTAATGTCATCCATAGCTCACCATTTCTGTGCTTAGCGGGAATCAAGGTGGAGAAAATCCACAACCTTCTCTGGCTCCCACACTTCCTGTGCCTTTATCTACAGCCCTTTTATATGAGTCTGCTACTAGTTAATGGGACCTTTCAAGCAGTGACATAGTGGCAATTACATTAGCATGCACTTCTATACATCTTTTAACCAGGCCACGGCTCTGGGAACAGAAATGCCATTAGGAGAACCTCTAGCTGCCCCCATGCGCAGACACCAGCACCGCTTCCCCTTAAATCGATTTCACTAAATTTAGAAAGAAAATACAAGGGCATTTTTTTTTCCTGCTCATGAATCTCTGTTTTAAGTGCACACACCTTTTAACCTGTAAACAATGGGATAGCGAGAGGCCATGCATTAGGAAGATGAGAGACTGGCATTGACAGGACCGCCTCCATTAATAAGGCGGATTGATGGCCAGCAGCAGGGTGCTCTGGTCCTCCTTCCGCGCTGCTCACATTCACAGGCTTGAGATGAGGAATGTTGGTAATCGGCCTCATTTGCAAGCTGGCAGCAGGTTGTCCCACCCAGAGCATGACTGATGATTCCTTTATTTGAAGGGGAGAAAACGTAGTGTTCGCAGCCAGCTAGCTGGGCCGTCAAAGAATCAGGCTGATGTCCCAAAGAAAACAGGCTGCATCCACTTTGCTTATTTCTCCTCAAAGTTTTTCTGTCAAATGGAAGGAGAGGAGACAACAAATGCTTCTGTCTAAATCATGACTGCTGTCATAGGCTGAGTTTGGAATCATCTCCACTCTTCACCAAATCCCCAATTTTCTATTTTACCTCTATGAATATTTGGGCATGCATGGTAGGTACGAATGACCTAATCTAGCAATCAAAGTGGAGAAACACCCAAACTATGCCCCTTGGAAACCAGATCCCCTTTTCTCAGACTCCACAAGAAGAAGCCCCAACAATGACCAGGATCCTTGAGAATCTTCCCTCCCCTGACCCACAGTCAGTATTGACAGTGTAGCCCCCTTGAATGTGTACTATGTATCCCTCTTGAATGTGTGCCCACAGTCAGTATTGACAGTGTATACCTCTTGAATGTGTACAATGTATCCCTCTTGAATGTGTACCCACAGTCAGTACTGACAGTGTATCCCTCTTGACTGTGTACCATACCTAGCCACATAAAACTACCTTACTGCTTTTGAATATCTGGGAGAATTCTTTTGAATTCTCCCTTATTTTTATTTCTTTGACTAAAAGGCCTAGAACCTGGAAACATCTGGCCCCAGACCTGGATGGAATATGTGTTACACTTCTATGCTGGTTAGAGCATGCCCCTCCCTTTTCTTTCAGACAGGTTTTTATGTATCCTACCCTCAAACTACCTAAGTAATTTAGGATGGCTGTGAGCTTCTGATCTCCCTGTGTTCCTCTCAGTAGTGCATGCTGGGATATGGCATTGGCTACCATGCCTGGTTTTATGCAGTACTAGAGCTCGAAGTCAGGGCTTCATGCTTGCTAGGCAAGCACATAGCACCCATTCTAAAAACTTCTGAAATGCTTCAAATGGTTCTGAGTACAAAGACTTATGGGTAATGGATAAAAGAGTTAGCAGATGGACGAGGCTGAGACATCAGCGTTGCACTAATGAGACAGGACTCTGCCTGCCTTGAGAGGACACAGAAGACACACAAGTCTGATTAGACAAGCATCCTGCCTGAGGCAGAGACCGGCATCCACTCAAGCACAGAAACAAATCAACTCAGACACAATAGAGCCAAGGAATTTGATTGGGAATACTTGGGGTAAAGGAATGGGGTGAAGTGACAGCTGAGGACAGGACATGGGTAGAGCCTCCCCAGATAAGGAAGTGGAGTGTCTTTGATTTGGATTGATAAAAACAGGTGAGCAAGACAGGTGATTCTGGTCTGGTAACAGTGAGGACTGGGCTAATGAGAAAACACAAGGTCAGCCACAGAGAAGCTGCTGAAGAAAACAGGATGACCAAACGAAGCTTAAGGATCACAGAACTGCCAGGGTACAATACTGGGGTCAGAGAGAAGGGCCATCCCAAATGCATAAAGCCAATTTTAAACTTAGCAGAGAGCGAGCATTTTAAAGAGCGTGCCAGTGGAGGCAGAAGCAATCAATGCCTCAGTCAAAAACACGGAGAGAGCTCTACTGCAGATCGGAATGGTTTACAGCACACAGCGAAGAGGCACTCAGAGCCTGTTGCCACAATGACAATTACTGTAATATGACTATTGCCGAGAAAGGAAATGACACTCATTTGGATTTAATCCTCAACTGACTCGTATCTAGGGGAACATTACAGAAAGAAACTTAGAAAAAAGTAGAACTTCCATTTGCTGAAATACAGGAATCAGCCCATTTGCTGTTCCTGAGTAATGGACACTTGGGATTGTTGGCCAGGCAAAACTGTCAAATCAGTGGCCCTAATGGGGCTGTAAGGGGCAAGGCTGCGAGATGCACATAGACCCTGGGTTTTGTCTGGGTATGAGGTCAAAACCTGTCATAGATTCAGTTCCGTGAGATGAAGGTTTTCAAAGAAATAATTCTTCAACTTAATTGCACGTAATACTCATCTGTGAATTTATTTTAAATATACAACAGCATCTACACAGTAATGCCTCAGTCTATGAATATATGTATGAAAAGGAGATGAACAAACAAGAAACATCTGAAGTGCTCAACTAAATTAACCGCTAGATTAAGCAGTGGAGGAGAAATGAAGGGAGGTAGCCCCAGAGGGAACACACGGGCTTCAGAGGAAAAAGGAAGTCATAGCATGATGGGATCTTGAGAGGATAGTGACAAAGGCCTGCAGAGGGGCTTATTCATGAGAGAGCGTATCTCCTCTGGCTAGACAGCAGGAGGGGACAAGTTCAGTGTCTGACCTGCATTTAGTCAATGTAAGGAACTCCCCACACCAAGTGCTTCAGATTAACAGAGAGCCACGCGGAGTACCACCCATTGTCCCTCTATCCCAATCCGCTCTCTCCTTTCTACATTACAAACCATTTCTGTGTGGCCAAGAACGTCCATCAGCAGGTGACAAATGTAATCCAGAGGACTGAAAAATTCACAAAACTTAGTCTATGACCGAAATGGCAAATTACTTTAATTTAGACATTTCTTTTTATTTGCAGATTTTGATCTTGCATGCTCTTTCCCATTCAAGCCCATAAATAGCTCAGGTTGTAGTTACCCCAGCACAGAGGCTAAAGGGCCCTCAGTCTCTAGTGAAATAAAATTTTTTACTATCGGGACATTTAAAATAATAACAGCAGCAATGATAATAATAAAAGGCTGTTGATACTGATTGCCCGCTGAAGCAAACATGAAGGACTCTCAATCTCTAAAGTCATCATTTCCAATAGAAAGGAGTGAAGGGTGTTCTTATTTAGGAGTGATAATTAGCTTCAAATTTGGGGTGGTGGCAGTTATTACTAGCGAGAGTGTGCAAGCGCAGCATCGAAAGTTAATATGGAGGCGTAACCAAGGACTGATGTGAGAGGTGGGGTTAATGACCTAGACAGGATCAGGGACCGCACGCCGCCCTCAGCAATGGCAGGAAGGGCTGCACTGTTAATGAGCCATATGTAAAATTTTTCCTATCTGATTGGTTGACATTTTTCTTGCCAGTAATGTTATTATTCACCTTGTAAAATGAATTCAACTCATACTAGGGCAATAGCATTAATTCGGAGATGCCTAAAATTTCTTGGACTGCTAAAGTTGGTTTAGAATGCAAGCTACTGAGCTGGTACCAAAGAGCAGCCTGGTTGGAACAAGAGCCTTGAGCCTTGAATTAGACCCAGCGGTGGGGGTGACTGGCAGAAGAGGTTCAGGATCTCGGTACCCTCTTGTCCTTCTTTCCCGAGTGTGGGACAATGGTCTGTAGTCCGCCAATTATATTTAAATAAATGCTGATTGGCCAGTAGCCAGGCAGGAAGTATAGGTGGGACAACCAGACAGGAAGTAGAGGCGGATCAGTGAGAACAGGTAATTCTGGGAAGAAGGAAGTCCTATTCTGCAGTCCTGACCCAGACACAGAAGAAGCAAGATGTGAGCCGAATAAGGTACAGAGCCACGTGACTAACATAGACAAGACTAATAGGCTAATATAAATTATAAGAGTTACTGAGAAGTCTGAGCTAATGGGTCAATCAGTTTATAAGGAATATAGACCTCTGTGTGATTTCTTTGGGACTTAACGATTGTGGGAACCGGGCAGGACAGAAACCCCAACAATACCTGAGAACACGAGACCTCAAACACAAACACTTACCCCATGCATTTCTGAAAAAACAAAACAAAAACCCATTCAGTCACGGTTTTTTTATGATATTAAAAAATATATTTAGCTTTAGTTGCCTCTCCTTCATGCCCAGCCCCCCTCCCTGATGAACTGCCCCCATTAAACCCTTTCATCCCTGACATTACCTTTTCCACTTTCAAATCCCAAATCTCTATCACACCCCCAAAGTCTTTGCTTCCCTCTCCTGGGCTCCCTTCTGGTTCCCTGGCCCCATATGCAATCATCCTGGAATTAATAAATATAAGTAACATTTAGAGGCTATGATCCACCTCCGAGAAAGGTCATTCAGAGTTTGTCTTTCTGAGCCTGGGCCACCTCAGTATAATCTGTTCGACTTCTCTCCATTTCCCTGTGAATTTCACAATGTATTTTTTGTTGTTGTTTTGTTTTGAGACAGGGTCTCTATGTAGCTCCAGCTGTCCTCCACCTTGTAAGTAAGCACAGCAAGAAACCACTGAACACAGCCAATCTAATCACAGTTTTCTTTAAACAAAAGAAAAGGCATGGATAAAATATAGAAGACATACTTTTCAAAATTAAAAAAAAAGGTTCCATGTGAAGTCCAGGACACTAATTACAATTAGAATTTCATACAAGAGTTATTGGTTTAATATAAGTGGCTCCCAAACACTGCCTGAGATTTACTTCCTTTAAAAATGGTTAGCTTTCTTGAAACTCAAAATTTTACTGTACATCTGTATTTATAACTGTAAACTGTGGTAGAGAAGAGTCCTCGGGAATATAAAAGAAATCCTCCAGGAGTGGTGGGAAGCCAAAAGGAATGAAAATTGTCAGTTAAAGAGCGGGCTCACAATGGGTGCTCTCTGTGTGGTGGAGAACTCTAGTGGATTGCTCCCTAAGACAGACTGATGCTGCTTCTCCTCTCCCTCCCTTTTTTTCTTGTCTCTCTGCTTGCCCATGCTGGGAGTGTGTGTTCTAGTGGCAGTGAGCACACTGCTGATATATATAAAGAAATAGTTCTGAAACAGGACATGTCATCACAGTTCAGAAGATAAATTTCCACATGAGGCCATTTACACAAGAGGTTCAGATCAAGGAAACTCATAGACAGAAATGAGAGGAACTTGGAAGGGAGACAGGGATGTGGGGTTGTTTAATGAGGGATGAGCTTCCATTATATGAAACGAGCTGAACAGATTAGGTGCTGAATAGCAGAACATTTTAAGATGGTTAAAATGGCGGTTTTTTTTCCATTCAATTAAAAAGGAAGAAAGATGTAACACAAGCAAAAGTGTCAAAGGATAAATCCAGGGTCACCCCATCATATATACTTCCTGACCTTAATGTCTGGGCTCTGCTTTTCTCATTTTAAATCATTCTATAAGTTTAGCCATTCCAACAAAATTCTGATTCCATAGGACAGGGGACTAGGTTATGTGATTTGCGCTCATGGTATACTTACGAAAAATCTTCAGTAGCTGGCTGAATTAAAATTAACTTAATACTATTTGGTTAATCTTCTTGGAGGCCTCAAACATTAAAACCCTCTGTTCTCACTGAGTCTAATCACTAGGCTGGAAAGACTCTTTGTTCTGCAGGAGAATCTACTTTAGATGACAGGAAAGTCTGAACAAGAGGAACTCTCTTAAGCTCTGTTAATGAGGTGCCCAGAGGACTACTGGCACTTGATTGGGCCCTAGCAGTCCTGCTAGAGCCAGTGGCGTGGGAAGCCAGCTGAATGGAGCCTGCTCCTGCTTACTCTCACCCTCTACCTTGTTAGCTGGTGAGCTTCCCTTAAAACTTGACTCTTCATCAAGAAAATACGCAGCACCCATGGCCAATGGATGCTGCCTTATTTAGGGTTTCTATTGCTTTGAAGAGACACCATGACCACAGCAAGTCCTCTAAAGGAAAACATTTATTTGTGACTAACATTTATTTATGACTAGCTTACAGTTCAGAGGGTTAGTCCACTATTGTCATGGCAGGAAGCATGGCTGCATGCAGGCAGACATGGTGCTGAGGAGGCAGCTGAGGGTTCTACATCTGGATCTACAGGCAGCAAGGAAGACTGCCACAGGAGGCCTAGCATGAGCAGGTAAGACCTCAGTGTCCGCCCCACAGTAACACATTTCCTGCATCAAGGCCACGCCCACCCCAACAAAGCCACACCTCCTAATAGTGCCATTCCCCATGTGTGTCATTTTCTTTCAAGCCACCACACATGTCAAGTCTGTTCACTACTTATCTCACCCCCCGTGAGAAGTATTTCCTATGAAGATCCTTCAAAGCATCTTCTCTCTGGTGATTAAATTATTTAGACATGATATTGCCAACAGATCAGCGGGTGACCATCATTGGAAAAACAATTTGTCTTACTGGTGATGGGTATGTTTATTACCTTGGCCATGGTGCTGATATCACAAGTATGTGTACACATCCAAATTCACTCCCTTGTATAAATAAACAGGCACTTTTCATAGATCAGGATTTATTCCCATGGAAACCAAGAGAGGGGCTCTATTTCATGAGATAGAACCACGTGAAGAATCATTAGACTCCTTCAGACGTAGTAGAGGAAAGAACCCAGTAGGCAAGATCCAAGAACCATGGGCCAAGAGTCATGACTATGCTTTCCACAGGAAGGAATGAAGGAGGCTTAGGATTGGCTACTTTGAATGACCCCATGAATTTGGGGGCCTTTTGTGCTACTTTCCTGTCATTACTGGATAGTTACCGGGTCGTTACAGTTGTCCACACCGTAAGAGCAAGAGGGAGAAGGACAGCAGTGTGACTGTCATCAGCTATGCCCAAAAGGGACTGGGCAGCTCTATCCAAGGACGCAAACTTAGGTCAAGATAATATTTTAAAAGCTATGGTCCCTACTCCAGTTTGGCTGGTGATGTCAGCTGCCTCCCAAAGGTTCACCAGCAGCAGTTCCCTTCTGCCTCCAACACAGTGGTTCTCAACCTTCCTACCGCTGGGACCCTTTACTACAGTTCCTCGTTCTTCAGTGACCCCCAACCATACAATGGCTTCATTGCTGATTTATAACTGTAATTTTGCTACTGTTGTAAGTCATAATGTAAATATCTGAAATGCAGGATATCTGGTATTTCGTCCTCAGAGGGGCTGGGACCCACGGGTTGAGAACTGCTGCTCTAATCTAATGCCTTGACCCACATCTGAAACCCATTGGGGAGTTCCTGTTTCCTTAACAGAGAGATAATGAAGTCTCCAAACCTGCTCTAGAAAACCCTTAATAACCTAGCTCGTTACTACTCAACCTGTTCCTTACTTCCTCATTCCACATGCCTTAGATCCTCTCTCTCTCTCTCTCTCTCTCTCTCTCTCTCTCTCTCTCACACACACACACACACACACACACACGCAACATACATATTAATAACATAGATGATAGAGAGATAGATGGATAGATTTTTTTTCTTTTTGAGATAAAGTCTCACAGATCCACCTCTGTCTCTGCTTCCTGAGTGCTGGGATTGAAGGCACACACCACCACTCTTGGAATTCCTTTTTGTTTTCTCCTTTCAGGAAGAGGTGCTTGCTATGGAGAAAACAGCAGTTGCAAGACCCCTCATGAGCATCTGGTAGCAATTTGTCACATGATTTAATTTATGTGGCAAAGTATAGAATACTACTTGCTTTACTTAATGTTGCTATCCATTGATAATACTTATCTGCATCATTGTGAAGGCTGACATAAAGTAGTTGAATTTATTTCAATTTATTGACAACTTAATTTGATTATTGAGCCTTGTAATGAAAATGTTTTATTAATAAACTGTGTTCCCAGAGCTAAAGCCACTCAGCCCTGTTTTACTTTAGAGTATGCCAGCACACACAGCAGACCCATTCACCCCTCTAAACTCTCACTGACGGCATGCTAAAGACCAGCATCGAGATGAAATTTATCCTATGACATTTAAATTCCAGAAATAGGCTATTAATACCTTTTAATTCCTTTTTTGATGAATTATCATTGTTTTAGAGGCATCTGTTTAACAGGCAGCAAAGGGAGTTTACTTGAACTCAGATTTACCACAATTTTTATTCATTAACCTGGAAATTTTGATTTATGTCGCTAGAAGGAAAAACAGTCATACGTGATATGAATCGCACCACATATGACTTTCAAAAGCCAGTACGCCAGCGTCATATTAAATCAATATTAATGAGGCCTTGTGCAAAGACACATGAAGCCACGTTGAAAACAAAGTTCTTTTATAAACCTCGAATCCACCATTGCAGCCAGCCAGAGAGTCAGCGGCTGGGTAGGCACTGGGCACTGGCAGACTGGGCCCTGGCCACAGGGCGTAAACAGTGAGCAGCAAGGGCAGAAAATGGCGTGGTCTGTAGGCATTCGCAGTACAGGGGATAAACAAGCCTCCAGTGATTTCCCTGCAGCATGGCAGTGTTCACAGAAGTGTAGGAGGTACTGTGATGGCACACGAGGAAAAATTAATCAGAAGCGAAGGGTCACAGGAAACTTTCTGGATGAAATATCATCTGGTCAGAGCAAAGAATTAACCAAACAATTTCCCTCCATTTCAGTGTATCTAACCAAATCTTTGAAGTTTAAATAAACAATCGAACCATTGCCCTTTGTTATCAACAATTTTCCATTGGCATGTTGGATACATTCAACTGGTACTCCGTCTTCACTATCAACTACCTCTGAAGTTTTAAAGTAACCCTAGAGGACAGAGTCCAGCTCCCAGAATTCCAGCCCCATTGCCGACTCCATTAATTCCCACAGTTCGTGCTGAGGAAGCTGCATGGGCTTTCTCAGTTCCAAGTGTACACCAGGGGATTTTGCTGGACAAACCATCTCCACAAAGACCTTCACCCTGTCAGCTTCTGGATCTTCCTAATCCATCCTATCCGTGGCTTTCACAAGCCTCGTTTCCCTCTAATCCAATCCGGTCTGTGAAGAAGGCACAATTCGTCTTGGCTTAGTTACTATTCTACTGCTTTGATGAAACATAAGCAAGTCACCTTACACAAGAAAGGATTTGATATGGGGCTCACAGTTGTAGAAGGTTGTAGAGGGTTAGAGTTCATGACCATCATGGTGTGGAGTACGGCATCAGGCAGGCAAGCCTATCACTGGAGCAGGAGCGGAGAGCTCATATCTGATCCACAAGCACGAGGCAGAGAGAGCTAACGGGAAATAGGATAGGCTTCTGAAACCAAGAATCAGTGACACATCTCCTTCAACAATGCCACAGCCCCTAATCCTTCCCAAATAGTTCTACCAACTGGGATTCAAGCGCTATACTAGTTTACAGGAGCCAACAAGAACCTGACATTGAACAATGCTGTATCCAGAACCAAACTCTTAAGACCCGGACCACATACCAAGAAATTCAAAATACAGATACTGGGTCATGGGAATCATATTTCGCATTAGCTGTACCCAAGATATTATTACCCCCAAGGGAAATTCATCACCTTTACAAAAGTGTGTATGATTGGCTTAAATCAGGAAAGAGGCCAAGGTTTGCCTGGGGTACCTAGTTACCCCTCTCAAAATGTTAAACCTGGATTAGTGAGCTGGTTCTATGATAAAGGCACTTGTGTAAACCCAGGGATCTCAGTTCAATTCCAATCCCAAAATGGAAGGGGAGAGTCAACTCTATGAAGTTGTCCTCCTGCCTCCACATGTACACTGTGGCATGGACTCATACACATCACACACACACACGTTAAAACTTTTAAATCTGATGTCAATGAGATAAAATGCCATTTACAACAAACTATATTAGAGAATAATCTCTTAATATGCTAATGTTTAGGTGACCTTATAAATTACTCCAAACAAGAACAAAAATGATCATACATACAATATATGTGTGACATATATGATATTACATCCTCAAAAGATACTGAATTACTTTGCAGCAGTATAAATTAATATAAGTTTGATAGATGTATATTTTGATAAATAGAACTTATTTTTCAAATGCCAATTAAATAGAGATATCAACTCTAATTATTTAGAAACGTTTACTTGTTGCATTATTAATGAGCAATCTGGGCCAATTCCCATGAATTTCTCCTAATGCCCAAAGTTATAAAATGATTCCATTTATAATTCAAAGCCTGGAGTCACTGCAAGTAAAACAGTTTTACTGTTAAGTATTGCAAATCATTAGTACTATCAGTATATTTGCCTTGGGAGAAGAGACTTGCAAACCTAACACAGGCCGATCTCCATCTACTGTCAGTGTAAACGTGAGAAAACAGGCCACACCAGACTAACACACCTTAACCCTCTCAGGCACCGCGTCTCATCACAGCTTCCCTAGATAGCAGGGACCCTGAAGGACACCAGGATGCCCTCAGCTTAGAGTTCATGTCTCCTGCACTAAATGTGTGTGTGTGTGGTGGCAGGGTGGGGGTGTTGTGACTAGGAGAGTTCCCAAGCCAGCACAAGAGGATTCTTCATAGGAAGGACAGGAAAAGGAGGTTCAGGATCTCTTGGTTGCTGAGGAGCTTGGGGACTTTGAAGATGCTCCAAGTTCTGTAAACATCTTTGAGTCTTTCTCACGTTGGGCACGATTTCCCCCCTTTGTTCCTACCTGTCAGCTGCAAGTGACACATCCAATATTTGGCTTTGTTCCTGGAACAAATGTAGAAGTCATCCCCCAAATGAATTACAGAGCGCCTGACAGTGCAAACTGTTTGACTGAACTTCACTTTTGAAATTTATCAGGTTTTCTCCTCCTTACATAATCAAAAGCTCAAGTGGCTGACAGGATGAATTTAATAACTCTGCTTTTAAGTAATAATTAAAGCTGCTACACACAAGTTTTATGTCTTTGCAAATGTCAACTCCATTTCAAAGAATCCGTGCTTCCCTCAACAGCTCTAACAACGCATCCACGGAAAGATGAAATATTTAACGATCTTTTTCTCAGGTCTGCAAATCACCAACCCAAGGGAAACCCTCAAGTGAACTATACACCTCCCATTAACTCTTAAACCAACAACACTAACATGTCTGGTCATAACAAAAAAAAAAATCAACAAATTGATGTGTAAAGACCTTGTCACCAGGATCGGGTTGCAGCCAATTTACTTACCTGTTGTTCGATTGTGTAGGATAGAATTTAACAACCATGAACAGAATTGCTTCTCGTCAATGAATATGTTTAAACTTGCACACAATGACCTTAAAAAATGGGCACTAAAATGTAGGTTATTTTCTCAGTCACAAAATTATTTAAAAGCCTGTCTCTATTAGGATGCAAAAACAATGATAAATCATTTTACTCTCTGTGTGTTGACAGGCAAAAGGTGGAAAACTAAGCAAGAGAGAATGCATGCATGGATAATTTATTGAGCATTTATTCTATGTGTGCAACCCTGCTGCAGGGGTGCAGAGCATATCCCCAGTCCACAAGTGAGAAAACTGCAACTCATGAAGAGAACGCACACGCACTTTCATGGAGTTTGTGAATGTCGGACTTGAGGCTCATGAATCCAAGCCAGTTGATTCATGTCTCCTTGGCTTCAGAAGTGTAAAACATAATTAATACTATATTTGCATTCATAGGTCAAAGCATTTACAAGAAATTAGAGAAAGCTGTCATTTCCGCATGTCTCTAATTGGAAGATGTCATGTAGATTAATCTCATCATTCTATGAGCAAAAAGAAAAGACCGTTTTTCTCATTGCTCTCCATGTTAATAACCAACCAGAAATATATGAAGAACAGTATGCTGGAGGCATGAACGAAATGACCCAAAACTTGCTCTAGCCTCATTCCTCAGAGTGGGTTTTGGGGCAAACTAGTTTCATGAGCTACCCATTGTCCCAATAAGTGTGTGAATCACTAAATATTTTATTCTCTTCATGTAGGCTCCTAATACCTTCAAGCAGACAAAAGATTTAACATCTTGTGAGTTATTTAAAATCACTTTTTTCCCAAAATAATAAAAGGCTATACAGCAAACAAGATAGAAATTCAGTGTTAAAGTGTTAGGAAACTTTACAGTTTTAAAAAATCAATTCCAATAGAAAAAAAAACAAAGTTAGTCTAAAATATGGATTTTAATGTGATTTTCACTCAATGGTATAAATGAAAATCATTCTCGGGTTAAAAACCATAAAGGCCACAGGTGTTTTCCTGCAGCGTCAGCCAGGATTTGAAAGGAATGTTTAAATCATAATGTGTTTGTCCCGAGTTGTCTGAAATATCGTGTTCAGAAGCACCGTGGGGGTCATGGCTAGTTTTGGACAGAAATAGCACAGGACTGATGTGGATATCTGACTCAGACACAGAAATGAACAGTGAAGTGCTGTATGCCTTGGCTTTCCATCCAAGAACTAGACAATGAAGGTTTACTAGTAAACACAACATGGCTCCTGACTTAAAGGAGTTCATTTGGCCTTGAGGTGGCCATGGAATATATGGTCATGTAAATTCAACACAGAGCAATACGAGAAGAGGCGCCCATCACAGAGAGCAGAAGAGGAGACATCAGCTGGTGAAGACCTGAGTCTTGAGCTGGTCCTAAAGGACAAGTTTTAAGTTCCTGGAGTACGCAGAGCATGCTAGGGTCAGTAGTTCCCCTGGGGAGAAGGGACATCAGTGTGGAAGGAAGACAGGAGTATTCATTCATGAGACTGAGGATCTCAGTCTTGCTGGAGCATCAGGTCTCTTTGGAAACTCTCGGGAGAGGGGTGGGCCATGCATTTTTTCTTTGCTTCTAGCATTATGAAGAGATTCAGTATGTTAAAGGGATGGATTTTCTGTGAAGTTAAATGATGCAGTTAGTAGGGGACTGCTGTACAGAGGAGAGCACTGTCGCCCAATTTTCAAAATGGTCCCTGTGTTCTTCTTATCTAAACAAGCCCAGCAGACTCCATAATGCCCTGCACTCTCATCGCTCCTCTTCATCCTCGTTGTGTTTCCTAACTCTAAGACACACCTGTCTAAGACATTAAGATGGAAATGAATCTACTCTATGAAGTGCTCCAAAACTGTTCTTTAAAATACCAGCTACTCAGACTAACTTGTGTTTTCCTGGCTTTATTTGTTGGTGGTGAGGTGTTGGGGAGGATCTCGTGAAGACTGTAGCTACTAAAGCTGCTCACTAATAGAGATACTGGCTTTCTGTGTTTACTGTTATTCTGGCAAGCATTTCGTTCTCCAGTGGGGAAATATGAGTATAAAATGAAATGGTCACAGGTTCATTCCTGAAAGTGCTTCAAGACTAAACACAAGCCATGGAACCTCTATTTCCACTTCTGCTTCTTTTTATGTAAAGAAAATTCTGTACTCTACAAAGGAGTATTATTAATCCAAAGGATTTAGAATAAAAGATGAGTCTGTGGTCTTAGGGGTTAGGTATGAGGGATGTTTGTACTGGAATGGAGGAAACTGTAGAAAAAAAAGAGATTCATTGGTTTTGAAATTTGCATGTCTCCTTTGTTGCTGACAATAGGGAAGTTTTGTTGTTAGGGTTCAACTATTTAAAACTGAGATGACCCTATGTTAATTAGTTATGCCCATGTCCATTTTCCATGGGTACAGGATCATCCACTAGAGCCCACTTCCCTGAAGAAAACTAACTCTCCAATCAGCAGCCTTCAGGAGCCAATACTGCTGGCCAGAAGTGGGGTTTTATGAGCTCCTCTGCCATCTATGCTGGAACTTTCACTGGAAAAAAAAAACATTTTTAAAGTATTCTAGAATACTAAACACATCAAGCTGCCTGGAAATAGCAAAACAAAGTGTAAAAGACTAAATATTCCCAGCACTATTCTGAAAAAATACCAACCTATGCCGTGACTGACGTACAGGTAATTTAATTGTTATACCACTGGTGCAGGACCCTTCATTCACACCAGAAGCATGCTCGTTTCTGACCACTATGCACATCTCTGATTCCGAGTCACTTATCCAAACTTCAATGCTCGGTCTGTCCTGCTTCCAGACACACACACTCTGTGAACTATAAACAACAATACAATAGGAACAAAATCTCAGAAAACTTTCCTTGGAGAAATAAAAGGCTGCATCAGCATTTCTGAGGACAGACCATGGGGGAGCCCCAGCTTCTTGGAGGCCACATATGACAAGCTGAGACTCAGAAGGCGGACACAGGTGTGTTGATGTAAATGAGTGTCTAGGGCTTTGTCTTTTGGGTGGTTTTGCACAATGCAACCGAGCACACATATGCCCTTGAGTATGATCCCTCTGTCTGCACCTGCCTTGCCGAATCTATGCTGCTCTCCCCTCCTCCCTGTCTCTAAGCGCCGTGACAGGTGGTATTCTCATTTTTATATCTTTGTAACCCAAGACATAGTTGGGCACATTGCTTGACCTATCTTAGGTTCTCAAAATCTTGAAATTGAAGAAGGAAAGCTGATTTCTGACCACTGATCCTTAGATCCATATGTGCATTAATCACATGAGAAGCTTACTTGTGGGAACAACAGCATGAGCCTATTCCACCTTGTCTGAAGGTCAGAGAGCTTGAGTTTATGTTTTGTTGACAACTTTGAAAACAGCCTGGTATTTTGGACATTAAGACAGCCCACAGAGGTAGTTCGCTTCCACCCTGACCAAAGGTCGGGGAATTCATGCATACTTCTGCTTCTCCTTTTGAAATGGGAGGCTTGACTTAGGGAGTGGCTGCCAGCAGGATACTTGATCTAGGATGTTTTCACTGCCCCAGACACCAAATGCTTTTCTCAGGAATTAATGGCTTGATGTCTCATGTATGGGAGCAAGTAACTGGTCTGGTTGTCCTCCATATCATGTTGAAGCCGTCTTGTGCCTTCTTCCCCCGTTTTGTATCGGGATATAAAGGGTATGGGAAATTAAACAGAAGCAAACTCAGAACTCAGAAATTTAGCATATAATATTCACCGAGTTGCCCTCCCAGTACTGCCTTGTTCTTGTTTTTTTAAATCTCTGTGTTTCCTACCTAACATTTCTGATCCTCACACCCCTACGCTGGAATGTACGAACCCACCATGGAAGGACCATGGCAGAAGTCACCCCACAAAGGTGGCTGCTGACAGTTATTACAGTGCATGTCCTGATAAGTAGAGTCTGGGGTGGGTCTCAAGACACTGAACGATGGCAAAGTATTGGGGAACCCATGCTGCTAGGCCTAGACGCTGAATAACCAAGTGTCATTGCCATATTACATAAAGTGGCATTGCTGAGTGGTTTGGCTGGTTTTGGGCTACTTTATACAGTGCCCACCCATGCTCTTTCCTCAGCATAACATACAGGGCAAGGGTGCTCATGAGTAAACTCGTGTGGAGATGTTTTGCTAATATGTTTTGTGTTATTAGGACGGGCTATTAAGCGAGCTCTACCACTAATAGGCACAAAAATAAAAAGGTCCTTAAGGAGCCATCATCACCCCACTATACTTCTAGGATGGTAATAATACATAATGACACTCTGGCATATCATACAGATGGATAAACCACCAAGAGAAATGCTTCATGTCTCCACAAGAAGCATCAGTTTCTCCATTGTAATATTAGCAGTTCGTTAACACGCATGACAGAATTAGTAAATCAGAGCAAAATAATGACACAGAGATACAAAAATGCCATAATGAAACCCATTCATTTGTAGGCTAACTTTAAAAATTAATTTTATAGAATGTGCATGCAAGAAATGCACCCAGCTACAGTTCCAAAAGAAATCTGCCATCTGCTGACCCTGCACTGCCATCTGCTGGCCAGCTGCTGCTGTGCAGCGGAAACCACTAGATGCCCTCTGGGAAATATAATATGAAAATTTCTGCAGCTTTTCAGATTTTTCACAAACCAAGGCTTGAGAGTCGTTTAATGGGTTGTTTGGAAAAAGGAAACTTTTTATGGCTTGCATTCTCTCTTGCCTAAGAAAGTAGAATCGTTTTACACAGATAAGCACTTTGGCTCAGGACTCGAGGCTGAGGTCCCACAAGACAAGAAAAAACAAAGAGCTGTTTCTGCTTGAAAAAAGAAAATATTCTGTGGATGACGTGAGCTTTCACGTGTCTTCATTAATAAAATATCAGGACATTCCATTTTATAGAAAACCTACACAAACGATTGAACAATAAACAAACAGAATGTGTAAATACCTCATCCTGTTCATTTGTAAACATAAATTCTCTCTGAATCACAAAACTGGCCAAAATTCTCCATCCCAGGTAACAAGAACAGTAAATGGGAGAGAAACAGGTGTATGTACGTCCTCCTCGCTGGTGTCGCGGGACAAAGCCACTGGGGTACCCTGGCCATGGCAAGATTCTGAAATGATTCATTGGTTTCCCTAAACAGCACTCCATCCAGTTCCAAGCGTGATTCCTTCAGGTCTTAAACAGCCTTCAATTTCTAGGGAAGTTAAGCAGATGTGTGCCTTAGCAACGACTGGGACTAGGAAGTGAGGGGAAGATAAGTCACCAAGGCCTTCCCAGCCGCTTGCCATGGAAGACCCTAGGGCCTCGCCAGCATTCCCAGCAATGGCCGCGGAGCGGCTGTGCAGAGACATCCTGAGATCCAGGAGTGGAAGGCAGGAAGAACACATGGATCAATAATGTATCTTACAGGTACTTTAGAGGGGCATTAAGTGCATTGCCGTGGACTGCAGCATCCTAATGGTGAGGGGGAAAAAGACCCTGGGACTTCCAGAGTCTGAAAACACCTTAAGCACTTCCTTGTAGGGATTCCATCTTGGGGGCCAAGTTCATAATTAATTTAAACAGCTTTCTGGGGTGCATTAATTATGTAAGCTATAGTGGCTTACTCCAAAAGGAGCAACTGGCTCCCACACTTTCATGAGTGGGAATACGTATGGGACAACAAAGTGACAGGAAAGCCACATGGAAGGAAATGGCAGCTGAGCAAGGGGTAGGGGAAGAAGGAAGGGGAGGCCCCAGGGCTTGTGGGATCTCTCAGTGGTCTGGAAAAAAACACCTTTCTCTCAGACTGTCAAGTCCCCTCCCTCTCTAGGCCTTGCCCTCCCGGGAAAGAAAGGGTTCTCTTTTTAAAAATTCCAAGAGCTAGAAACCAAATATGAGTGAGTACATCCCATGTTCCTCTTTTTGGGTCTGGCTTACCTCACTCAGGATAGTATTTTCTATTTCCATCCATTTGCCTGCAAACTTCAAGAAGTCCTTGTTTTTTACTGCTGAGTAGTACTCTAATATGTACATATTCCATACTTTCTTCATCCATTCTTCCATTGAAGGGCATCTAGGTTGTTTCCAGGTTCTGGCTATTACAAACAATGCTGCTATGAACATAGTAGAGCATATACTTTTGTTGTATGATAAGGCCTCTCTTGGGTATATTCCCAAGAGTGGTATTGCTGGGTCCAGGGGTAGGAGGGAACCCTGACTGCTCTTTGGGCTGACGAGGGAGGGGGACTAGATTGGGGGAGGGAGAGGGAAAGGGGAGGCGGCGGTGGGGAAGAGACAGAAATCTTTAATAAAAAAAAATTCCAAGAGCTGAGGGAGGCTGAAGCTTTATCTGTGGTGAAGGAGATTCTACAATCCAGACTGCATTTCTAGGACTGGATAGGGCAGCGTGGCCTTGCCTTTCTGTATCCTGCAGACATTCCGCATCCTGCAGACAGTGGTTCTCAATCTTCCTAATGCCTTTAATACAGCCCCCCATGTTGTAGTGACCCCTAACCATAAAATTATTTTTGTTGCTACTTCATGACTATAATTTTGCTACTGTTATGAATCATAATGTAAGTAAGTATGCATGTTCTCTGAAGGTCTTGGGTGACCCCTGTGAAAGGGTCTTTTGGTCCCAGGCACCATGACCCACAGGGGGAGAAGCACCGCCCTAAGAAGACCCAGGGCTTTGCAGTTTCACAAGAGCTCAAGCGGAAGCTTATGAGCTAATTTTTACAACACATTAATGCTGAAGATTAAAATGCAGAATGGAGTGACAAGACAGAAAAGCCTCATGGGAACGGGGGGGGGAGTGTGGCTGGACAAGGGTGCTGGGTGGGAGAGTCTACCTGAGCAGGTCTGGGAAGAGGAGGATGGTTTTATTCTATTTGCTCAAGCCCCAAACTAAACTATGGTCCTACCCACTTGAGCCAAACAAACTGCAGCTGACTTTATTCTTCTCATTAATTTTCTAACAAAATCAAGTTGGCGTTCTTTAATTTCCTTCTCGTGTTGGAGCCTCCATGCCTATCACCCATTCCCATGTGCATTCACTAAGCAAACAGTTATGAAAATTGATTAGTACCATTCTGGGTACTAATATCAGAGTTGAAGATAATCAAGTCCCTGTTCTGGCAAGTTGATTTCTAGAAAGGTGAGACAACCAATCAGTAAATATCACAAATTAATAATTTATAAGAAGGAAAAAAAAGTAAGGATAAGGGGGTGAAGTTGGTGTGAATCTAAGTCGTCAGGGCAACCATTGTTGATGAGATGACACCTGACAGCGGCGGGGAGGAAGCAGTGACCCCGAGGACCGCGTTCCTGGCAGGGATGCAGATGAAAAGGCAGCAGCACAGGAGGAGAGGATAAGTGCATGGGAGCATGAGGGACAGCTAAGGGGTCACGTGCAGCAGCAGCAGCAGCAGCAGCAGCAGCAGGAAGAGGATGCAAGTGCTAAGTACGGAAGCCTGAAGATGGACAGGTAGGGTGGTAAATGTCTGTGTTCTCTGTTCTCCTCTGTAGAGACACAACCTCTGACACTGGATAAATTCTCATCCATTTACCAGAACCACCCCGCAGTTGTTAGAGAAAGTAACAGCTCCTGCAATACCAGCCCGGTTCCCTTGTATGGCCAACCCAATCACAGAATACGCATATGGTACAGAGTGTGTGTGTGTGTGTGTGTGTGTGTGTGTGTGTGTGTGGTGTGGTGTGTTTGTGCATGCACAAACCATCTCTGCAGACTATAAACTCCTACACACCAGATACTGCTTTCCAAATCATTACACTTACTATGTTCACTGATCATAAATGCTTTTGAGCACCACCGACAACAGTTTTCAGTCACATGAACTGACTTCATACAGTGATTTCTCAAGGCCCATTTTCAGTGTTTTGGAAAGTGCCGGTTTTTATCAAGTTCCTTGTTACTCTGTATAAAATTCATAAAATTATTTCTGCTTCAAAAACTTTGGTAGTTTTAATTTTGATCAGTGGTATATCCCTTCACATACTCAGTTTGTTTGCTGGAACTGTTACCGTCATAAAGCAATGGAGATCTCTTTCCTAACAAAATTGACTGCAATGCAATTTGACCTAGAGTGCAAAAAATTTAAACGCTCCCTTAAAAAGTTAGTGGCCAGGAAACCGTATTGAGTGTAGCTATCCCAGACCTACAGTTAATTTTCCAATTAAAAGTAATGATCTGCTGTGTTCAATGAGTAAGAGAATAATTAAACATCTGGATTAGGAAACTAAATGTTACAGACCCAACAGCCAGTTGCAAATTTGGCCTTCACTGTCTTATCTCCAAGACGCATGTTGGAAGTCGGGTGTTCCTAGCCCAGTACAAAAAGCTGACATTGCTCCTAACTCTGTTTTCACCTCACCAACAGACTGTGTTGAGGATACATTCTGGAATGTGTATAGCTTCACACTGAATTGAGATTTATCTAAACAAAATTCTGATAAGAGAAGAAACAGTTTCCAAAAATAAAATGCTATTTTTTTCTCAAATTTTAACTTCCTCCTTTATAAGGAAAAACAAAATATCATTAAAGTAGGAAGATAATAAGATGGACTCTGTAAATCTTGCTCTAATTGTTTTATAGACATAAAGGCGTTTTTTTTTTCTGCAAAAGGACAGCCTTAATCTCACATACAGTTTTTTGCAAGTCAATAGCACACTATTTGATTATATCCATCCATCCATCCATCCATCCATCCGTCAACCTACCCATCCATAAATGCATACATACATCCACTTATGCATCCATCCACCCATGCATTCATCCATGCATGCATCTATGTATGCAGCTATCCATCCATCAACCTACCCATCCATAAATGCATACAAACATCCACCCATGCATCCATCCATGCATCCATCCATGTATGCAGCTATCCATCCATCAACCTAACCATTCATCCATGCATTCATTCTTCCATCCATTCATCAACCCATCCATCCATCCATCCATCCATCCATCCATCCATCCATCCATCTGTCATAATGTGGCTCCCCTTCTCCTTGCTGTACTCTGAATGTGAGACAATAATCTTTTTCTCTAACAGGGAAAGTTTTTTTTTTGTTTTTTTTTTTTTTTTTTTCGAGACAGGGTTTCTTTGTGGTTTTGGTTCCTGTCCTGGAACTAGCTCTTGTAGACCAGGCTGGTCTCGAACTCACAGAGATCCACCTGCCTCTGCCTCCCAAGTGCTGGGATTAAAGGCGTGCACCACCACCGCCTGGCTCAGGGAAAGTTTTTTAAAGTGATTTATTTTTAATGATGTGTATTGTGTGAGTCTGTGTGTGAGCTATGTGCACATGAATGCAGAAGCCCAAGAAGCCAGAGGTATTGAATGCCCTGGAGCTGGAGTCACAAATTCAAGTTCAAGTCCTCTGTAAGAGCAACTCACTCTTGCCTGCTGTATGCACCTCTCTTAACTGCCGAGCCAACTGTCCAGGCCCTTAAGTCTTAAAGCAAAGTTCTACACATCTCCATGCTCATCTTTCTGAGTTCCCTGGGCGCTCATCTTCCTTAGTTCCCAGGTGTTTGTCTTCCTTGGTTCCTAGGTGTTTATCTTCCTGAGTTCCTGGGTGCTCATCTTCCTGAGGTCCCGGATGTTCATCTTCCTGAGTTCCTAGGTGTTTGTCTTCCTTGGTTCCTGGGAGTTCATCTTCCTGAGTCTGCTGTTCATCTTCCTGGGTTCCTGATTATTCATCTTCCTGAGTCCCCAGATGCTCACCTTTCTGAGTTCCAAAATGTTCATCTTCCTTCAGCAATTTGCCTGTTTGTTTTTTCCTCAAACCTAACCTTCCCATCTCTCTAATTTTAATCTTTTTAAAAAATACTGGTCTCCCCTTTTCAAGAAAGGACACTTAAATAAATTGCATGACTTGTTCTGAGATGTTTGTATAAAGCAACAAGAGAACAGGGAAGTAAAGATCCCTTTGCAGGCTTTTCTGAGCCACTTCTGGACCTGGGGCTTCCACAAGTCTTTTCAACCTGGCTGCTTTTGTGCCAGCACTTGGATCAGAATGAAATGGACAGAAGGGACTGTAAACAATTGATCTGAAATCTATAAGAAATAAGAGAAACCATCACCCCAAAATGATTTTTAAATAAAATGGTAATCATTTCATACTGTGGGGAAAAAACAGATAGCTAAAATCTGTCCTCCCTTGGCCCAAACGGTCAACTCTTGACTGAAGTGACGCCATGCCAGGAAAGCAGGGAATTCTGACTTAGCGTCATTGCACTCATTGTAATGTTCTAAATACATGAAATTTGACCCATTAGCTGTCGTCTCTATGCAAGGAAGGACACTGCACAGGGGACACATGGGGGCTTTCAAATGTCTGAGGTCTGTTTCTCAAACTGGCTGTTGCACACACAGTGTTACTTTATCATTTATATCTTATGCATATACAACTACATTTTATATATACACCAATTAAATTACTAAACCACGTACTTAGAAAAATTATGGTCAATAGTGCTATCTATTTAAAAAAGGCATAGTCCTTTTAGACAGGATATTTTGATTAAAATGAAACCCACCATAAATTCACATATTGTTTCAAGGAAACACTTGATTATTATTACATAACTTCTTGTAGCACCCACCATAAGTTAGTGACTGCTAAGGCACTTAATATATGGCTTCACGTGTAACAGGTTCTCAATGAATGTTCATGAAGATAAGTCAGAACTAATCAGACAACCTTCTGTAAGTACACATGCAGAAAATAGTTTGGCATCAAGCCATACTGAATTTCCATCTTCATACATAAGGAAGAAGATGGTCCTTTTTCCTGTATCCCTATATGTAAACATAAGCACAGGAGTTGAGGAAGAGATGGGATGACAATGGGATCTGCATCATCTCCATTGAACAGAATGCAAAAAAGAGTGATTAAAAATCCAACCTGTGATTTATTTGAATTTAGGCAAAGATAAATGATAAACTATGGGGCTAGTTAAATGTTTACATGAAGCATACCTTAACAGAAGATGCGCAGAAATGTATGCTGTTACAGGTCGGGAAACCAGGAAATGAAGGAAGGGGGAGAGGGGGCCAATGGTAACTGTGAAGCCGCCTGCTGAAATAGAAGAGCCACGCAGGTTCCTTACAGAATTGCCACTGAGCAATGGAGATAATTAGGAGGGAGAAGAAACACTGGGACCATCCATGCTGGCTAGAATTTATGTCAGCTTGACAGAAACTACACTCATCTGAGGGGAAGACACATGGAGTGAGAAAGAACCTCCATAAGACCAGGCTGTATGCAAGCCTTCGACTGTGATGGAAGAGGGCGCAGTGCATTGCTGCAGGTGATACTCCTGGGCCGATGGTCCTGGGCGCTACATATTTATAAAAATAAATCAAGCCAGTAGGCAGCACCCTTCCATCAACTCCTATCTTAGGTTCCTGCCCTGTTCTTCAGTGATAGGCTGTTTATTACATGGAAATGCAACCCCCCCCCGTCATAGTGTTTCTATTGTTGTGAAGAGACACTGTGCCCATGAAAACTCTTTTAAAAAAATTAATTGGGGTTACATTTTCAGTGGTTTAGTCATTATGGTGGGACTTGGTGTGAGGGCAGACATGGTGCTGGTGAAGGATCTGAGAGACCTACATCTTGACCCACAGGCAACAGAAAGTGATCTGAGACACTGGGTGTGGCTTGAGTATATGAGACCTCAAAGCCCACCTCCACAGTGACACACTTCCTCCAACAAGACCACACCTCCTAATAGTGAGACTCCCTCTGAGATTACGGGGGCCAATGACATTCAAACCTCCACACCTTTCCAGTCTTCTTTAGGTCATGCAACAGGGACTCTAACTAAGACGCTACCCCGCTTTCCCAAATGTGGATATTACTATTCTGTTTATACTAACAAGAAAATAAAAATTCCATAAAGTTAAAAAGACTATCAAAGGAGAAAACAGTCATAAATTTCATTCAAATTCATGTATGTTTGACCCTAAAGTCTAGAATATTTCTATCCTACAACCCCACCAATAGCAAAGGTAGCAGAATCACCCAGGGTGGAAGGAAGAGAAAAATCTAACCCTAAGAAGTTGTTAAATCGAGAGAAACTAAACGTAAGGTTTTATTTGCATCCTTACGGTAGCAATTAGGAGGGAAATCTGAAATCTAAGATCACATTTAAAATAGAGAGATGAAATCAATGTCAAGAAAAACTAATGTCTGTGTCGACTGAAATCATACACACAAGAACTTCAGATGAAGACTGAAACACGAGCCAGCAGGGACAACTGGTTTATCAAGTTCTCCACAGGCATGGCACCTGGAAGGTAACCGGCTCGTCTAACAATGAGCATGGGCCTGAGAGGTCTGGTTTAGTAATGTGAACTTCCATGAACAGTTTGGGGGGGGGGGGCTCTGCAAACGCGATGCTCCAGCTGCATCAAAACCCTAGCTCTGGTGGAAGCCTCTCCTAACTGCACACTGAGGTTCTTTACGTGCATCTCACACCGCCTCTGAGCGGATCTTGGCTGCTTAGCAAGGGAAATTTGTTTTGCACATGTATTCGCTGGCAGCCTGGCATAATGAGCCATACTTAGTAGCTATCCAACAGTGCTTGGATTTTACCAACCCCTGACCATACAAGCAAGCACCACAGCTGGGCAGAAAGACAGCTGTAGTCTCTGTTGGGGACAATACCACTCCGGTGATGGACTGCAGTTCTTCAAGAGACTGGAATCAGTTTGTGGCCAAGGGAACTTGTGAAAATACCTTGCAGGATTAATTACCTAGTGATTGGGAAAATATTTCCACAAGGGAAGAAAGCAGGTTCAAAGTTACCAACAAAAAGCGAAGACGAGTATTTCGTTTCTCCAAATGAAGGCGGTAACAAGGTCTTCACTGCAGTTGCCCTTAATTTACGATCTTTGAGAATATAAACTCTGTGGCTGGTCATATACTATTCCAGATTATGGCTAAGAAAATATCCATTGATGAAAATAAATGATAAGGAAGACGAGGGAAAGTGGGAATCAAGAGATAGGTGTATGTTATTGAAGATACTTACACACCCATAAAATACAAAAGAACCATCCAGAACCAGGGCTTCGGAGTGTTTGTTTTGTTTTGTTTTGTTTTATGGGACAGGGATTCTCTGTGTAGCCATAGAGGCCCTAAAATTCACTCAAACTCAGAGATCTCTGGGCCCTACCACCAGAGTGCTGGGATTAAAGGCGTGCGACACCCTGCCCAGCAGCTCTTAGTGTTTGTGAAGAAGGAGGGTAAGTACAGTATTTTCTGGAGCTACAGGCTTAAGACTTTTGAGCTTTGGCAGGCAGAGCTCAGAAAGGCAAAAGGCATTGTTTTCCAGTTGCACCAAAATCACATTCTGCAAATGTGTCTGATGACAGCCACCTGGCACAAGAAAGCATCCAGAGACACACCTGAAGAGTCGCTCTCGACCTGCCGCTGTGTGCCGGCTATAATCCCATTGCAGGTGAAGACTTCCTGCTGCATTGCAGAGTGCACGGCCTCATCGTGGCTTCCTCCCACTAGATGCCAGCAGAACCCTTCTGTTTGTCTCTCCAGACACTACCAAATGTTCCCTGCTTGGGGCAAGATCATCTGATTTGAGACCCACTGCTTTAAAGAAATCCTAAATCCCTGCAGTTGGAGATCAAAGCTGATAAGCCTAAAACCAAAGTAAACATTCCATGAGAGAATTAGTACGAATAAGCACGTATACGCCAAATTCTAAAACTGAGGGTAGAGACGAGCATTTTTTAAAGAAATTATGGGGATTGCTGGACAGAGGCAAACACATTTATTTGATTCCATCTCAGGCTGTGAATCAAGGGAAAAAAGGTCTAAGAATATCTGACAAAGTCATGCACAGACACAAGTCCTTTAAAAAAATACTTTAATCTCTTTGACAGCTAGGTGCCCTCACTATAGGTTATGTAGTTTGATACAGTGTAAGAGTTCTAAAATGGTGGAATGAGTATAAGTTGCTGCATTTAGTTCTAATTTTTAATTGTCCCCCTTCCATAAAGTCTGAGTTTTACCAAATGCACCTTATCTTGGTGTAGAAAGTGCAGCTCCCGTGAAGTTGGCTAAACGTAGCCGAGGACATGAAAATTAAAGACATGAAGACTGGTTTGGAAAGACCATGGAGAACATGAACTCTTAGGTAACATGGGCTCTAGCGTGCATAACAAGCAACAGGCGGGGTGGGATCCATGCCACACTTCAGAAGGAAGCAGCCCTTTTCCAAAGACTGCATAGCATTCATTCTGGCAGACTTGGCTTTGGAGTTCTGTCCCACTAGGCTGAACTATTGCGTTTTGCTGGAAATCTTAGCAGGAGTGCTTGAGATATGGGATTTGCTCTCAAAGCTTTTACTGTTTCTGGTCTGTGTGGCCTTGACTATAAAACATAACCCTTTTGCGGCTATTTTTATGTGCAAAATGAAGGTATTAATGGCCATTGTCTCAGCACTGAGATAAAATTAAACAAGACAACAGGTTGGGAAGCTGCTTCTGACTTTGCATCAGCACTGGGCCTACAGCATGACCTTCTGAAGGATAGGACACTGTTGCAGTTTTCCTGTGCTGTGATCTTTTTCTCCACGTGATAAAGATAATTTCCTTATTCTTCATTAACACACAAGAGCCATGCACGTCTGACACCCTGGGAGACTGAGGGAAAGCATCACCAATGTAGAAGATTCTCCAACAATGACAAAGGAGACCTAGTATCAGGGGACCGTCACATGAATTCCAGCACCGCCACTCCATACTCTGGACAGTTGGGGCTTCAGTTTTGTTCATGAATAAGATAATAACATTATTCACAAGACTTTCGAAAGAGGGATGGATCTCTGTGATTAAGTCAGGTTAATTAAACAGGTGCGGAAGATAAAGAACACTCACAGTACAGAACGGGGCTGCATCCCTGCTGCTGCTTCAGCTGCTGATCCTCTCGTTCCCAAGAGTGATCAGGGAGGTCTGGGGAAGGTCACCACTGCCACTGACAGTGAGCCCTCTCTAGTCCAAAAGAGGGTCCTTTGCCCCATCCTGGCCTTTTATTCAGGGCATTCTGGTCCCGTAATCCCAGAGAAGACCACACCCATTGAGCCAAGCTGTCCCAATAAAATTGACTGTTGGATCGAAATCTCAGAACACTTGACTATTAAAAATATTTAAGAAATAAAAAACTATGACATATGTTAGCACATAATAAGCACTTAGTTAACGCTGGAACCATCGCTACCATATCTACTACCACCATTATCATTTTTGATCAAGATCATACTATGCCAAGATATTGGTTTTCTCTTAATGAATCCCACCTTATGTTATGTTATGTTTTTAAGCTACCCAGCACCTTTTGTATTTGAAAAAAACCTCAGCCTTATAAAGCAAGCTTAATAAGGGCAGAATCCAGAAAACTCTACCTTCCAGAATCCTTTGCAATTGGAAAAAGGGCACCTGGGCAAGGTTTTCCCAATCAGCCACAGGTTACTGATTCTCTAGTTTGGAAACCAGCATCCTGCCAAGGCAAGATTTGGGAGGAGCCCATCTTGCTGGCACTGGTGTCAGCAGAGGCATCCAAGAACCAGGAGCAGGTAGCATAAGCGTTTCCGGTCTGGTGCAGCTTCCTTATCAGGCCAGTTCCAGTGCATGATGGTGACTGCAAGCTTAGACTCAACCGTCCTGAAAGGCACAGGCTCCAGGGCTCCTCAAAATTCTGTGGTCAGCCCAGAATCCTTCCTTAATGAAATCCTTTTCTGCTTAACTAGCCTGTGTTGATTTGTCTTTCTTCCATATAAGTTTAAACTGGTAACATTCCAGAAAGTAACAGCACTGTGTCTGATAACATAAGGGAGCCAGGCACATATATGTGAGGTGTGTGTGTGTGTGTGTGTGTGTGTGTGTGTGAGAGAGAGAGAGAGAGAGAGAGAGAGAGAGAGAGAGAGAGAGAGAGAGGTGGGGGAAGAGGAGAGTGGGGATGCCTATTTATAGCAGTTGTCTCTTCTCAATTTGCAATGTTTTCCATCAATAAATATTGCTCCCGCAGAGAAAGGCTCTATTCCGGCATTATTGTGTAGTCGATAATAATGCCTCATCATTACAATATCATTTGCCCTATCAATGATTTTGCCAGCTTAAGTCTCTGAGTTCTATGATTTCTCTGCAAAATAGTTCACAGTCTCTTTACAAAGCTTGTGTTTGCCTTCAGAGCACTGTCATGACTATAAAACCCCCTTGAGAGCAGAATTTTTATGATGCTCGTGTATTTCCTCTAGTTTTATGGATGGAAGATGATGTTGATAATGGCACGGTAATTTATACCATCCTTCCTGAGCACATCACTGCACACTGCGGCTGATTCCTGTGAAAAATCCAATGACATTACTTCGCATTATAACACCTCTCCAGAAACACGCTCTGAAATCATCCCCGATTCCTTTTGAAGCAAAAACAAGCTATAAGATTCTTGAAGGACATTTCTCCTCCTCAATATGTAATCTGGTAGCAATTAACCCATTTTGAGACAGGAATTAGTCATTCTTTGGTAAGTTTAAAGAGTTTGCTATTTGATTTAACACCTGAAATGTTTTCCTCTGAAAGGACCAGTCCTTGCAGAAGATAACAGAGACACCTTTCTTAATGAAATGCGCATTTTCCCTTCAGGCCAGAGGTGGTTCTTACCCATTAATCCCTAGCTCAGATTGTTTATATAAATGCTATTCAACAAATGTCTAATTTCAATAATCTATGCATATACATTGTATACATGTATACAATAATACATAGTATTCATGGATGTCTGGCTCGTGTCAATGCTGATCCTTTTAGACCTGCTAAGGTTTTAGAGTTTTAAGTTACTGTGGTTTATGTTCCATAAGAATGGCATGACCTTCATGTTATATCTCTGGCAGAAATACCTTGTCTGAATGTCACAAAAGTTAACCCTGGCAAGCGCAGTCAGATGGTGCATTTGATGATACTCAATATGCTCTTGCAGAGGACTCCAGTGAGTGATTGAATAATAAAGTAGAATTCTTTCTATATGCCTAATTCATTATTTCAGAGACTTGGCCAGTCTTTTCCCATAAATAACATGGGTAGTATCCAAATGGTCATAAAAACTGATTTTAGCATCTTTAGGAAATAATTCTTACGCTATGCTGTCATCATAAAAAAAATACTTCTTACTACCAAAATATATCAATGTGGGCTAAGTTTTCAGGAATGCCTGTAGTACCAAGCAGCAGGATGTCTTGCATTGATGTCCGTTTCGAGCGACCCAGCTGTGGTTTTAGAACTATAAGAATTTCATCTTGGCTCAAGTGCTGGTGTGGTGGCAAGGGCTCAACTGTTCCCCAAGCTCCCTCACTAACACTGCGCACCCACCATCAAAATGAAACCTTGGCATTGCCGCCACTTAGTCAGTAATTAAATTCCACACGCATACAGAAGTTTGCTTGTATGTATGTTTAATTACGAGGCTTTCTCTGAAGCTTTTGAAAGGTACTGGAAGCCTTCACTGCTTAACCAAAGCCTGCCAATTATCTCTTCCCTTTGCCATTTTACTAGGATCAATCATCCGTCATATTGTGGTGCTGGAGCTTCAGCTGGTTACAAATTAAACAGGAAAAGCAATAAGAAAAGAAAACTAATTTTCCTAGACTATCCTAATCCTGCCAAGCATAAAAATGCACTTAACTCCAAAACTGCTGAGAGATTAATATAAAATTTGTGTGCTAGTAAAGAAACCATTGCAGCAGCTAAGTTCTTGGAATACAGCCTCTGCAAAAGGGAGAGGAAGTATTTCATTCAAAAATAGTAGTGCAATAAAGCTTAGATATTTATTCTCTACCAATGTAAAATGACTTTATTAGTATAACTTCATTTAAAGTCACATATACAAATCGTCAGTGAATCAATGGGGAAAAGATTTCAACTGTGAGAAGACGTAAATTTTACTATTAACTAACATGTGGAGAATGAGCAGTTAAATCTGTAAGAACAATAATAAGGATTAACCTGGGTGCAAAAGGGAAGAGGCAGAGGAGGGACTAGGCAAAC
The DNA here is from genome assembly GCA_025134845.1 of Neodon shergylaensis. Classification (NCBI taxonomy): domain Eukaryota; kingdom Metazoa; phylum Chordata; class Mammalia; order Rodentia; family Cricetidae; genus Neodon; species Neodon shergylaensis. The sequence continues at coordinate 1,962,845 of JABTXL010004601.1, read as the reverse complement.
TAGCAGCTTAAGGAAACATTTCTAGTTGCATTATATTAGAAAAAAAGTTTTTACAAGCCATGTAATTCTCTGTTGCTGCCAGGACTGTCATTGCCAACATCATCATCATTGCTAACACGTGTTCGAAGCTTCCTTTATTCTATCACTGCTGGCTTGTAATCAGAGCTTGCTTTATATTATACTGCTTTAATTTAATCTTTAATCCAAAAGTATAAATTAGATTTTATTATGACCTGTGGTTTACTGGTGAAGAAACTGAGGCTAAAAAAGATCAACTAGCACAAACTATTTGCCAACGCCTAGGAAGTGGCAGGTCAACCCTCAGGTAGTCCAATTACACACTGCCTCGGGGTCCTCACACGTAGCGGTTTTTGACAGTGGGTCTGATGGCCAGTGTGGCCCCAGACAGAAAAGTCGTCGAGTGCTCACGAGCCTCATGAACATCAACTGCAGCTTTTCTGATCTTCAAATCCCTCAAAGAGGTGGTATGACTGGAACAGAGGTCCACACTGGGCCTCCACGCACAGGGAGGAGCGTGGACATTCAAGAGGGGTGGGATCACAATGACAGCAGCCCAGTATGGTGGGTCTTCTGTGGTCCGTGCTCAGCACGAGTTTCCAAGCACTCCACCAGCATTGAGCCTAAACAGTAACTACTTTCTAATATGTAGTATCAAAAAAAAATGCTTCCTGCTATTTTAATTTTCAGTCTTGCCTAGGAATGAAAGTTCAATTCATATGTATTTATGGGACATCATGTGTAATGTACGATTTGGAAAAATAATACATTTGCTTCCAACATCATTCATGGTTGTTTCATCCATGGTAATTTTATTGTACACAGGCAAGTACCTTAATTCTTCCCTCGTGTCGTCAGGGAGAATCATGCTGAGCCTTCTATATACTGATAATGACATATGAAGATGGATGGATGGATGCATTGACAGAGACAGAGATAAATAGATATATACATCTTTATATATTACTTATATAATATATATAATTTTGTATACCACATATAACTATATATAAAGGCTTCAGTATGGGCTGCCTTATTGTTACTTTGTATTTTAGTCAAGGTGTTAAATGGATTTTTAAAATCCATATATGCTTATTATATTGTTAGTCAAATTTACTACAAACCATTAAAGGCAGCATTGCTAAATATTTCTATGAAGAAGGTGTAGCACTTTTGTTACTAATTTGTGAACACCACACAGCTATTAATCCATGCCAAAGAGGCTCCCCTCCCAGGCAGCAAGACTCAAAATACTGTGCTCAAAACGAATACCATTATTTCAAATCACCAGTGCATCTCTAGGAATAAGAAGTAAACATCTGAGCTGAAAAACTAGAACTGTGAAAGAAAAGAGAAAACAGAAGTAACAAACTCAAGGTCAGGGGAATGAAGTGAATGGGACCAGTTCTGAGATCTGCTCATTCACACTTTTATTTTAATGGTTCAACTCTAAGTGTACATTTCCTGAAGCTTATTGTCGGGCATTACTTTACCATCAGTTTAAGAGAATAGAAGTGGGTTTACAGGGAAAGAAAAACTGATTAATGCTACTCTTCAGGGATACCTAAAGGCTACATGAGCCATATGTAAATCCCATACTTCAGAACCAACTGTAGTGTAGGGAAAAGAAAGCCAGCTAAGCAAAGATTGGAGCATTCAGGAAAGACATTGTTCGTGATCTTTATACCAGGAGGCACTGGAATAAATGCAAGTTTTTAAGATATGGAGAAGAAAAGAAGAAATGAGACCAGCTAGATATTGGAGTAGAAAGAACACACAGTTTAAAACAAAGCAGTTCATGATAAAACTCAGAAAGAACAGCAGTAGAGGTGCTCTGGTCTGCAAAGGAAGTAGGGATTTAGGGACAACTATAATCAGGAGAGACTTGACTGCTCGTGGAAGAGAGAAAATGAATCTGAGAACTCCTGTTGCAGAGGATTGTGTATGATAAAGTCTGCTGAAGAAAAGGAGATAAAGATGGGCAAAGCTATAGGATACAGACAGTAAGAAAGAGCTCTGGTTAATTCAGTAACCATGAGATTATGAGGGAACAAGGAAGAAATAAATCTTGACAAAACTGATGAGGGAGGTTAGGTGCCTTGCATTGGTCAACACTCTCATGGGGCAGCATCACAGTTGGGTCCCCCCATCCTGTCTCCACTTGAATATGGAATCAGAGACATTGAAAGCCCAGCCAGGGGATGGAGGGAACCACAGTGGATATGGATCTTTTTTCTATTTTTAAAATGAAATATAAGGATTCAGTACCTGGTATTACATAACACAGATTATGTTGATTTCAACTCAGGGAATTTATCAATGAAACTGGAAGAAAGTAGAAACAAAAGAAGGAAACCCCGGCTACAGAAAACATTCAGCGGACACATGACAATACATAGAGAAAACTAGGAGGGGCCACAAGCTCGCCAAAAGAAGTCACAAAGACTGGACACTGATGAGAGCCCTGTACTGTTGCACAGGTAAACTTCTGCAAATGTTTCTCATGTTAATTCAGCATGCAATCTCTATGAATGCCCCTTCCAGAGAAGAACTGAAGTACACAAGAGAACGCTAGTTTTCCCCATGGATGCTCACCGGGGACAGAATTTCTGTTGTTTTACTTTAGAGAGTGGGTATCTCACTCAGGTAAGGGAGGAAAAGAGAACTAAAGGGGGTTACTTTTTTTTTATTATCTTTTTGTGTGTTCATTCCTGCAGAAATGGCTATGGACACACTATTTAATTAATGGGAAAGTTCATTTACAGGGAGAGACACTACAGCAGGGGAGAGAAAGAGAAAAACACACAAGGCTGTGTATGGCAGTCGGGAGGGGGACAATGGGAACAGCACTTCCTCTTGTCACAAAGGAGAGGTCATCTTTCAGCAGAGCCCTGAAGATTTGACAAGGAAGGGAAAAGGGCTGTGAGCCCAACTGCAGGAGCTGCAGCTGCTAATTGGCTCTAATGATCTGAATGCAAATTAATAAATCTCTGTGCTAAAAATTACATGCATATATAATTGTGACTTTCATAATGTTAAGAGCTCTGCTTAACCCGTTCCGCTGTGTCCTTCCCCGAGAGCTGGTGGAAACAGAACCCTTTCTACTTTTCTGAACCCCCTTTCTCGTCTCGTCCATCATAGGCACCGTTGAGCTTTACAGCCTGCAGAGGGAGGTCTCTGTGAAGGCACCCGAGGGTGGCGGGAAGGAAACGTGCAAGCATCACCACATAGGAGAGGGGAGTAAATCACAGGGCTGTGGGTGGCCAAGCAGCTTGAAAACTCCCAACAACATTATCTACCTAGGAGCCCGGGGATTCAGCAAGTAGAAACACCTGAACCCTCAACGGGTGGGCTGACAGGTACAAAGACACGTAAGAACACAGCTCTAATAATGCGGTCACACCGTACTTTCTTAATGAGTGCAGTAGTGAATATTAACTGAGATATCTGACCATAAGAGACCCAAGAAGATGCCCGGATCCCAGCCAATTAGGAAAGCATACCCTTTTCCTCACTGTTAGTCAGACAGGTGTCAGTTTCTTTCCCAAGATGGGTGTTCTGGGAAGAGGTCACAGATTCTGTAAGAAGTTGAGGCTTGTAATGGTTCTTCATGCCATTGAGGCTGCACTCTCTGAAGTAGGGAGTCAAACCCAGATTCCTTCCTCTGTTTTACATCCCTGACATGAGATGAGTGGCCTTGCTGTGCCACATGCTTGCCGGGTGCTCTGCCTCCAAACAATGGGCCCAACTAATCCAGACTAGGACTTTCCAACTGTGATTGAAAGCCAGCCTTTGCTCCGTTAAGTCAGCGTTCTCTGGTCTTTACTGTAGGGAGGACCGGCTGGACACACCTTCTTCTCTCCTGCTTGTCCTTCTGTCACAGCCATAGGTGGCCAACGAACATCCATAGCAGGAAGAACAGGGTATACTTGGCACTAAACCGCCAACAGAGGTCCCAAAACCATTCTTGTCCTTGTATCTGCCTCCACCTCCCTGCATGTAAACAGGGTCTGCCCTCATTTAGAAGATCATTCTTCTATTGGCACAGGCATTAGAACATCTGAACCAATACAGAGGGAGTCATAAATTAGAAGGAAATTTTGCCTAGCAGACAGGAATGCAGACGCAAGCAACAAGCTTGCAAGCTAACCTCAGGAAAACCTGCCCACTGGCTACTGCCTATATCATCCATGGAATCTGACAAGAGTGTCATAGGATGGGGAAAAAAAGAGGTAAGGGAAACCAAGAGACCTGGACAAAAGCCCATTCTATTTGATTGCATAGCTGTGACCTTGGATCACTGCCTAACTACTTCTGTATGTCTCAATTTTCTTAGGGACAAAATGAGATTACTATGAGAATTAAATTGGCCAATAAATCTGTCGTGTTGAAAGCTGCCAGCATCCCATGATGTTACAAATAAAGTCCTAGCTGCTGTGTCATCGCCACCATCACCCTTTCATTGGAAGATAGTCTCAACTGAACCTGATAATTCCGACTTGTTTCATAGTTTGTTTTCAATTCCAAGAGCCCCTTTCTCAAGCCCAGTGGGTCAGGAGGGTTGCTTCATTTTCATGGACAAAACATCAGACCGTGGTCTAGAATTCTCTGTGAGGTTTGTCCCTAAAGAAACACTTTTCCTACAGTATAGAAATGAGGAAGAGAATCAGAGAGAGGAACAGAACCTGGGAGACACGGCTGTTCTCTCTTATCCCTTACATCCCATCACCCATGGGGTCAAGCCCATTCTCCCTCGCTATTTATTCCTCCTCGTGCTCAGCACCACCACCATGGTCAGTTCTCTCCTGGACACTTGGGATTGCTGACTAATGTTTATCCGGCAATCCTGCTGCCTGCCCTTCACGGCGGTTCTTCTCACAAACACCCATCATGTTGCAGGCCCCAAGAGACTTTTCCAGTCACAGTCTGTAACATCTATGAACTCCAGTCTCTTTATAGCTCTGTCCATCCGCTTCTTTAATGGCTGCCTTTGGTCCTCACACTACAAAGGAATTCTTTTGAGGGTGCATGCTGTGTTCTCTTTTCCTTTTCCTTTTCTTTTCTAGTCTTCATGTTGCAGTAGCCACCAAAACATCCAACTTAAGACAAATTCAGTAAGTGCATGACCAGATCAAATGACACTACCACTTAAGAAGGAGGGATTTTGGGGTCCAGACAGCGGGGTACAGAATGTGGTGTCAGTATCTATGCCTGTGGTTTCCTCTTGTGAACACTGGCTCTGGCTTAGAGATGAGGGCTTTCCAGCCTTCCGGTCTGGGTCTTGGGAAGGACCAGGGTCCCAGTGGTATTACTGCCACTGAAAGTTTCCCCTGAGAGGGTTTACAATGAGGGTGAACACACAGTACTACTTTCACAGGAAAAGCCCAGCTTACAGCTACGATCCAGTGAAAAAGGACAGCAACATCTCATGTACTCTCAGGGACATCCCAGTTTAGATAAAATACCCATGGTAGAGAAGAGGGCAGACAATTACTTGGCAACTCTTGCCTTTTAGTTGCATGGCTTTAATTTGCTCAGCTTTTATAATTTCCTACTAATCCATCTGCAAAATGGTTGTGTACCTCACAGGACTGGGACTGCTAAATGAGTCAGACTCTACAAACCGGCTGGCATGATCGCTGGCACAGTGTCCAGAGACATTTTCTATACTACTGTTGACAGGGATGTTTGACCATGTAGAGCGTGCATATGTAGGAACAGAAAATGTACAACTACTGAGCACTAATTCCCTGACACAGTCCAGGAACAAACGATCAAGTTTTCGACTCAAACCAAGTATGAGTGGATGTTTTTGTTTCGCGCAAGCAAGGAAATGAGGAGGCAGGACAAGGGTCTGCATGCTTCACCTGTACCGCCCGTCAATAATTTCAGCAACAGTATCTAGAACTTCTTGCTAACAGAGCCACACACCTCACTGCTGCATCAAGACTCCAGTCAGCCACAAGGACAGGGAGCTTGTGAGAAGTTGCCTTCCTCCGGCTGCTAGGAACCTCGGGAAGTGAACCATGACCATTTATAGCAGGTAGGAAGTAGTATGCCATGGATATCTTATAACTGGCACAGAAGACTAGAAAATGAGACAACTACTCCACAGAATCTTCTTAGGATAAAGACAGTATTTGTTAGAGGAGTAAGCCTGGAAGCAGAAAGGAACCAAAGCTAAACAGTAACAAGATCCTTTGCATGCCTATGCAGCCTAAAAGACTATTATGTGCCAGAAGTTGCCAGTTTCACGTAGCTAAAGCCTGGTCTGGACTATCAGACCTTCCTTGTGAATAACCCAGGAACTAGTGGACAAAAAGGAAAGCACACAAATAAATGTAGATGGTAAAATAGTAATAAATAATTGTGCAGGCATAAAAGTATTTCGAAATGTATCGACATACATGCCATTTTTGGCAAGCCTTTTGTTTTGTAAATTTCTATGAATTTTGTTCTTTGGCTATTTCACACCTGTGTACAATGCGTTCTGAGTGTCCCCACCATCATCCCACTCCTGTTGACTATCAACAACCTCTGCTGTTTAAAACTGAGGTATCATTACCCGAAGGAGTCCAAGCAAGGAAAAGAAAGACAATGTGTGTGTATCTTGGGCCCAATAACCATTAATCTTTCTAATGCTGCAACCCTTTAATATAGTTCCTCAAGTTGTGGTGACCCCCCAACAATAAAATTATTTTTGTTGCAACTTCATAACTATAATTTTAATACTGTTATGAATCATAATGTAAATATTTTTGGAGATATAGGTTTGCCAAAGAGGACACAACCCACAGTTTGAGAACCAGTGGGCACTTCAGAAGAGGTAAGCACTCCAAAAATATGTTTCAAGTGTCAACATTAGCCTTAACAATGAATATAAAATTCCACCATTGGCCTGGCCACTGAGAACAAAACTCCATGGAGGGTCATGGGCCCTTTTAAGGGACTAAAGTCTCCCAAAAAGGGGCTTATGTTCATTTCTTCAAGAGAACTCAGCCATGCTCTAGGCTACTCCTTCAGGAAGGTAGGGGAGCAGTGGAAATGACAGATATGAATTTTTGACCCCAAAGGGCTAGCTCCTCCTCCTTCTCTGCACACCCACAGTGTTCCCTTGTGTATAATCAGAGCAGGAAGGAGGGCAGCGCTATCTGTGGCCTCTCTGAGGGAGATACCATTCAGTGTGCTCTCAGAGATAAAGAATCTGTAACCAATGTTCTGAATTGAACCATGTCAGGAATGGCTTGGAGGCATGTTGGACTCTTCAGAGAGTTTCAGAGACATCTTCAGAAGAGCAGCAAGACAAGGTCCCCAGAGAAGGAACTTGACCAGAATCAAATCATGGTCATTTAAGTAGTAGATACAGCAATGGCAGAAACTGGCCCTCACAGGCCTGGCAGAGGAGAGGCCTCAGAGGGAGCGGGCAAAGGTGGAAGACAGTCAGTATACCTCACATACTACTCTCCCGGGCATTCCCAAACAGCCCTGCCACTGAGAAAGGAGGGGCTCTTAGAGATTGTCCACAAACAAAAGGGGTGATTGAGCAAGAACTTTTTTTTTTACCTTGAATGGGCAAAATTATGAGGAGAAGAGAGATCCATATTCAAGAACTATATAATGTCCAGATAATAAAAATAAAGTTATTATATGTGACTCAGAAAAAAAATTCTACAGTGTAGATATGGTGGTGTGAAAGAAAATGGCTCCCATAGGGAGGGGCACTATTAGGAGGTGTGACTTTGTTGGAGGAAGTGTGTCACTACAGGTGCAGGCTTTGAGGGCTCTATGCTCAAGGTAAGCTCAGTATGTGGTACACAGACTCCTTCTGCTGCCTGCTGATCAAAACAGAACTCTCAGCTCCATCTTCAGCACCATGTCTGCCTGCACACTGCTCTGCTTCTTGTCATGATGATAATTGACTAACTTCTGAAACTGTGAGCTGCCAAGCCAACTAAATGTTTTCTGCTTTAAGAGTTGCCAAGGTCACGGTGTCTCTTCACAGCAACAGAAACCCTAAGATAATAATTTATGCCCAATCTACAGACAAAACTGACTCCATCTTTTTTTTTTTTTATCATTATCAAGGCTATTAGGATTGAGATTTGATGCAGACCAAACAGTTATCCCTCCGTCCTTAAGATCGGGCCATCTTCACCTCTAGGAATTTGTGGGAGATGCAGACCGGACCCTGGGGAATGCTGGAGGAAGGAACATAAAATGCACAGAGAACTATTTATAGCCCGGATATCACACTTCACTCTATTTGGTCCACACAACATGAACGCCGCAGTCCTGACCTGTGAAGAAGACAGAGCCTCATCGGAACAGAGGCACTCATAGAGGGTCATGCAGTTGATATGGAACAACACCCAGGTTCACACCCTCCTGCCATGACTCCCCAGGACTAATGATCTGAAAACTAGATGCTGAAGACTTAGGGACAGAAGCAACGCACAGGTCTTCCCATGGGAACGGGAGCACATGGCCATCCACTCAGCGCACGATTCCTGAAGACTGGGACTTCTGAAACATAATGAGGCACATATTGGAAATAGTAATTTTTGCTTATGAGGTTTAGAATTTGTTACCTCCTGTAGGCAAATATTTAGCTTGTACAAGCATAAGGCAATGTTATTATGATTTGAGCATGAATTCTTTCAAACGAAGCGAAGGCACACAAAGGTAAAGCAAGCTGGGGTTCTCACGATTGAATACAAACTTTGATATGGAATTATGTTGGAAGATTACCATCAAATCTTATATAATAGAGGCCTTAAAGGTAAAAATGTTCACTGTAAATTATACAAAATGAACGGAACCTTTTCTGTTGTGCATTGCATCTTTGTGTGTGTGGGTGTGTGTGTCTGTGTGTGTGCCAGAGGTTAGTACTGGGTGACTTCTTCAGTTGTTTTCCACACTATTTTTTATGGTAAGGTCTCTCATTGAACCTGGAACTCACTCATGATCTATACTGGCTAAGTAGCAAGCCCCAAGAATTTGCCCTTTGAAGCCTCCCTAGTGCTGGAATTATAGGAGTGCTTGATCACAACAGGACTTTTTTTCTTTTCTTCTTTAATATGTATTCAGAGGATCAAGTTTAGATCCTTGTGGTGTGGATGGAGTTTTTCATTGGAACCATGGGTCAGGGCTCTGTCCTGCCAGGTGGCTCCAAAACAACCAAACATAGACATATTATTAATTATAAATGTTCAGTCAATATCTTGGGCTTGTTACTAACTAGCTCTTACATCTTAAATTAACCCCATATTTCTTATCTACCCTCTACGCCACATGGCAGTACCTCTGCTCAGTATGGCACGGTCATCTCCTGCTTCTGCTTCTGGAGGGAAACTCCCCTTGACTCTGCCCTCACTTTCTTTTTCCCTGTCTGTAAATGCCACCTAACCTCTTCCTGCCTAGCTATTGGCCATTAACTCTTTAGTAATCCAATCAGAAGGAGCCTTGGCAAAGATTCATCTTCATGTTGTACAAAAAGATCGTTTCCTAACATTGAACTTCTGTGGAAAACATTTTACTCACTGAGCCATCTCTCTAGGCCCCAAATAGCTGATTTTATAAATGAAATTGTGTGTGCTTGAACTGGTAGATGAAAAAGTCCTGGATGGTTTTGGGTTTTCAACGTGTGCTAATTCCTAAGGCTAATAATGAAACTAATAAAATAATCCTGCACTTTTTTCATTTTTCTCCTTTTGCAGTCACACTTCCTTTCTGGAGAACAAATCTAAGAGGATTCCCCGGAGAAAATACACCCAGGTTCTCAGATGTAAACCACCTTGTTTAAAATCCCAGGCAGGTCCCTGAGTTTGGCTGCTATCTGCATCCTTCCTTCATCTGTTTCCCATCTGCTCTGCATGCATGAAACCACTTTCACTTATGGGCAACAATAAGAAGGAAAATAATAGTAGCGGCAGTGATAATCAAGTAAGAATAAGAACCAAAGTAGCCAACAACACATCATCTTTGAGCAGAAAGCACATTGACAGATGCTCTCTTTGTTCATGGTAAAGATACTATGAAGAAGCTGCTTTTGTTATAATTATATAACGTAATTACTGTTATCATCACTACCACCACCCATGCCTGTTCATAGCATGTTCAGTGTCAAAAAGTCCGGGGTTTTTTAAAAGATATCCCACCCAAGCAAGAACTAAACTTGAAGTATCTCTGTGTTCTTGGCACAGGGCATCACTATCTCTGAGGATCACTCTCCAGATATTAAATGAATTTCAGATCTTGAAACTTGGGGAATTGAAAAAGCAAAGCAATTAAAACTGTGGTGCATGAACTACTTGATCTTATCCTTTGCTTTTCTGGCTTTATTAACTAAGTCGGCATAGTAGATTCAATTGTTTGAAGAGCTGCCTTCTGGCTCTGCCTTAGGAGTGAGACATAGTTTAATGAAAGTCTGTGTTTCAAACTCTAGCACTGTTTAGAAATAGCCGAGTCTGCTGAAGCATACAATTTTTGAGGGAAAAAAAAGCTCACAATTAAAATCATTATGACTAATTTTAATACCTATAAAGCATTTATAAAGTAAAATTTCTCACCATTCTTTAATGTGTTAATGGGCAAAATGAAGATACGGGCCACTTTCAAGACTGAATGGGCTTCTGCCCCCATGGCATTTAGAACCCTCAAATGGGACCACAGCGCTGGCTCAAGGGTTTTGATTCCCAGATTCCACTTTGGATGAGTCACCTGTGACTCCAGCACCAGGAGCTTTGATACCTCTCCTGCCCCCTTAAACATGAATAAGCACAATGGAGTCTATTCACGCCAAGTGCCAGCATCATTTTTAATGACAGAGTGGAAACCCATAAATATTTTTTAGCTCTGTTTTTTCTACAGATTACCTTCATCAAATATCTTCAGTGTTTATTTTTAATTAGGTATTATATGGAGGAGGAGTAGGTGTGAGCTTATGTGTGCATGTGCCCAAGGAGGCCAGAAGAGGGTAATGAATTCCCCTAGAGCTGGAGTTCCAGTTGGTTGTGAGCTGCCCACTGTGGACAATAGGGACCAAGCTCAGGTCTTCTGCAATAAAAACATGCATTCAACCCTGCTGAGCCATCTTTCTAGACCCCAATTTATTTGTTTTCTAAGCAATCTGAAAAGTATGGCTATGCTTCGTTAGTGTGGTTGCCTTGTTTTATTTCATGAATGACAACTGGAAGATAAAATTTTTTCAGAAACAAAAGACATTGTCATGTTTACATTTTTCTTCGTAAACTTTCAACTCGTGTGAGTAGAGGAAACAAAGGTAGTTACATGTAAAATTATTTTGCTTCACCAAAGAAAGGTATTTCTTCCCAGATGTCCTACTCCACCAGAGAAGAAAAAAATGCTACTATAATTAAAAGTTAGTTTAATTTAGATAAGCAAAGACCCAAATTAACAGTCCATAGTCTGCTGTGTACATAAAAATCATCGAGGGTCCAAGAGCTTTTCAACAAACATAGACGCCAAGTTCTCACCCTGGTGGTTAATTCAACTAGACAAGGTGGGAGCTGAGAACTGATGATTTTAAAAGCCTATTTCTGATAAGAATTGTGGACTCAGGCTAAAGAACTAGCGACGTGAAAAGTGTCAGGTTATTTTGCTAAGAGCTCGTGATGTGTTTTCCATAAAAGCCTAGCGGCTTTCATCAAGTTTCACAAGCCACACTTAAACCAACCAACAATCTCAATCCAATAAAACAAAGTAAATACGTTGTGATTTGAGGATGAGTACCATAGCAACACTCGAACTCCACATTTGAATAAAGGAAGACTAGAGTCTTCTGTAATCATAATATCAAAGAAGTAAACTCTAGAAAATACTGACAATCAGAAAAGGAATCAAAGCTGTAAGAAGCTATGTGAGTTGTCTAAAGTATTGGTTCTCAGCTTCTGGATCACGAGCCCTTTGACGGGGCAGAACAACCCTTTCACAGGGCCACCTAAGACCATCAGAAAGCACAGATGTTTACATTATGATCATAACAGTAAAAGTAGTACAGTTATGAAGGAGCAATGAAAATAGTTTTATGGGGGGCAGGGACACCACACATGAGGAATTGTATAAAAGGTTGAAACATTGGGAAGGTTGAGAACCAGTCCAGTTTTAGACTCTACCCCATCTTGCCACACTTTTCTCTGTCCAGCTGCTTGTGTATGGTTGATTTGCACACAAATGTTCTTTTCTCATGGATTCACTGACTTACAGAATTTGATCCAACATTACATACTACTACATGCTGTATATATGTGTGTGCATATGTGTGTCTGTTATATATAATGATATATATATATATATATATGATGTCTATAAACTCTAAACAACCAAAATAACCTAAAATACATCCTTTGCTTCTGATCAATTCAAACAGAGCTAATTGCCAATCTAATTTTAAAGAAAGATAAGTAATTATTTTCTTAATTTTAAAATTTATTCTACTTTCTTAATTGTTAAGACTTAAATGTATAATTCAAACCTCATTCTGTGTTATATAATTCCTCATATTTTATGTCATTGAATTTGGGACTTCATTAATATCAATAAAATAATTGTTACTTGCTGAACACCAATTATACACCACATATAACAGTTTGATGAATATAAACTGTAGATTTATTAAAGTAAATTTCATAGGTAAGCAAGCTCCATCTCAGAGATCTTATCGTGCTCATGAATAATGTAATAAAATAAAAATTCAATTTCAAGTAACTGTCTTTTTCTAGTTTTTGTTTGTAAGACAGTGCTGCACTGTGTAACCCAGGCTGTCTTGAAACTCATGATCCGCCTGTCTCCACCTCCCAAGTGCTGGGGATATAGGCATGTGCCATTGCACCCAGCTTCCAAAGCACAAATGTATTCGATCTTACAGTGATAAATTTGAGAGCTAAGTCTTGATTTTGTTGAACATAAAATTAAACTTTGACACCTTGAATTTTTCTAGAACTTAGGCAGCTGTCTTTGTCAACAATCAGGCTATGAATATAGGTGAAGATGAACACAGTAAAAGTGAATACAGGGGCTGGAGGGGTGGCTCAGCAGTTAAGAGCACTTAATGCTCTTGCAGAGGTCCTGGGTTCTGTTCCCAGCACCCATATGAAGGCTAACGACCATCATTAACCCTAGTGCCTGGGATCTCTATGGGCACTAGGCACATACTAGTGCACTTACATACCATAAAAAGAGTATAAAATAAATAACTATATTTAAGTGACTGTCACTTTGCAGTAGAACCTTCTTGTTAGCCGGAGTGAGAAACAAAGAAGACACAGCCTTCAGAAGCAATGCACCTACAACTCAATGCTGTGCTCGGCTCTGTCTGTGAGCGTGAGCACTTGGGAATGTAAAATTAGAATGAGAAAAAAGACAGAGTAGTGTTTAATAAATGCAAATTTTTCAGATGACAGTAGCTAGAATACAAATGAGTTTATTACACATATTAATGGACTGACCACCTTTTGATCTGAAAAGGGAATTATATGACTAAAGATAAATGCTACCAGGAGGGGCGGGGGAATGTGACAGGGAAACAGAAGCAACTGAATCTTTTCTAAATGGATGCCACTGGATGCCCTTCTTGGTCAGGATCGCCAGTGGATGCTCTGTGATGTGTTTCCCAGACTTGAAGAAGACCACAGCAAAGCATGAATTTTCAAGGAAAAGAGAAACAGACAAAGTGCTGCTATATTGTAATGTTGCTCTAAAATTCTGTAATTGGTTTGCTAATAGCAATTTTCTGATTGCTCTAAAGTGCTTAGAATGCATATGCATGCTGATAAAGAATTTGTTGAAATGAAAAATGAAAATAAAATCTCTCAGAGTGAGTGAAAGCTTTTCTTCATGTTTCATGAAGGTCTTAGTCTATCTCTGGAAAGTGACTAGCAAAGTCCCTACCATTTTCCTGAGATAATGCCAATGGTGATTCAGAATTCATACAAGGCTTTGCATAGCCTCACTAAGAAGCAGGCTGCAGCTGTGACTCAGTGGGCCAGAACCACTCAAGGGCTTAATGTAAATTTCTGTATCAGGGACCTAGCAGAGACGGAAAAGCCTTTACGTCTGAATAGTCACAGAATCATCAACAAATGCTTCCTGCAGGAATGGACAGCAGACAGCCTGCCTGCAGCCAAAAGTCCCCAGAAGGGATCTGCTTCGGGCCAAGAGGATGCAGAGGATGGACTAAGGTGCTGATGATAGGAAGGAGACTGAAGATATGGCTGCCGAGGTGCGGAGTTGAGCAGAGAGATGATTCCACATCACTGAGAACAGAAGCCGGGGGAGTGAGCCTCTGCCTGACGCTCTGTTGCACGTCATTGAGTAGGCATATTCCTGAAAGAAGGGGAGTATGACTGCCATAGATGGAACCCACTGAAGGGGAAATGCTTTGACACTCAGGTTTCCCCCTTCTCCACATGAAAACGGGCCAGATCCAGCCGACTGATGAGGGGCACTCCTGCAGAATATTCCACGTGATGACGATGGCCAAAGAAGAAGCAGCTTCCTGAGAGCAGTCAGTAGTGTTTCCTGAGAAGAAACCCAGAGTAGAAAGAGAAGGCATGGAATGCTTCACTATGAAACAATGAGAAATTCCAGCTCAAACTACACTGAGTGAGTGACCGCCTCTTTCCTCGTGGGGAGCAGACAGAGGAAATAGCGCCCAGAGAGTGGATTCACAGACCCTGAAGCCACAGGGAAAGCCTTGGCCTTACCAGTGAATAGTGTCAACTTGTTTGAATCATGGTGGTTGAAAGAGATACCAAGGTCAACACCAGGTACAAGGCTGGACGCAGGGATGGTGACAGGGCAGTAGTGGTCAGGAGAGTTTGGCTACTCTGCAAAAGGCTCATGAGAGCCTATAAGGGCCAGCAGCAGCAGCTCCTAACTCAGTGGGTCTCAGCCTATGGGTGGCAAACCCTTCACAGGGTCACTAAAGGACATTGCAAAACACAGATACTCACATTATGATTCACAACAGTGGTAAAATTAGTTCTGAAGTAGTAACGAAAGTAATTTTATGGTTGGGGTCCCCACTGTGTTAAAGGTCACAGCATTAGGAAGGCTCTGGTTCCCCCTGGACTCTTTACTGTGAAGTCTATATACATGCTAAAGAGGGTGTCCTTCTTAAAGAAATGTGTCATTTAAGATTAATTTTAGACTCACAAGAAAGTTATAAAAACAGTGCAGAGGAATTCTACATGCCCTCACAATTCCCAACAATGAAGCACTCTTCGTAACCCTATTTCATGGACAAACAAGAGAAATTACTCTGGCGCAGGACTATCAGTGGTAACGTGAGATTATTATTAGAATTGGGACTTCATTTTTTATCCAGATACCCATTTAAGGTATAATTTTAGTGTATAGCCATACATACATCACACAAGGAGATATGGGCAGCTATCACGACAGTCAGGATACAACTGTTTTACAAATAACAAAATTCCCTTTTATTCTTGAGCAATATCCATCTGTGTTAACACATCAAATATTGTCCTCCCATTCAGCCACAGAGCACAGAGGGCGATCTCAATAGTTTCCAGGGTTTGGTTGTCACAAATACAGCTGCTATAAGTAATAATGTATAATCCAATGTATCAGTGAGTTCAAGAAAATCCATGGGTTTGAAATGTGAGCCAGCTTTTACTTTCACATTGCAAGGGTGGACACAGCACTCATTCTGTCGTCTACACACAGGAGGAAACCTTACTCTTCCATAACTCACAGTGTGTACAGGAGAGTGTCTTGTGCTCACTGGTCCTGCACTATCCCCCCATCTTCGCCTTTTCTGTGCCTCATGGGTCGAAGCCTGATACAGTTCTGAGATAATCAAGACATCAAGAGTTATATGAGAAGACTCGGGCTGCCTCTTATGCACAAACCTGGGAACTTAATAAATATTCAATTAGAGCCTGTAAGAGCCAAGCACTAGGCATCCTCTAGGTGTTAGAATAGCTTTACCTCTTCCTCGTTACTATGCTGAAATAAATTTTTATTCCCTTCCCAGATATCCTGATTAAGTAGCTAGGACCCTTCTAAGACAGAAATGTTGGTCGTGGGCTTAGCTTTTACTGCCATCCTCTGTATTCTGCTATAAAGGGACAGGTTCCTCTGATGAGGTTCTGATGGCCCTGACTTTACCTCCTGTTTTCCCAGAAAAACCCAATACCAATTCATTTGCTAGCATCCAACTGTTTCAACAAACTAAATATCTTCCCATGCACTCACGGAGCATTGAGGGACATTTGCTCTGTATCCAATGTTTAGTTATTACAGAAGCAGTGGCTATAAGCAATAATATATACGGTTTTGTGAAAATATGAGGTTCACTCCTGTAGGTAACACGCCCAGGAGAGTGGTTGTCGGATTGAATGGTGAGTGTGTGTGTGGTGAACTTCTTTGAGAACTGTTCAAGCAGTGGGTGGCAGGGCTGCACTTGTCCGTCCTCTCGCTATAGTCAGCCATCATGGGCTCCTGTGGCCTCACCTTCCCTCTCCTTGTCTCTGCCTGAGCTCTGCATGTCTCACGCTCATTGTGAGCTGGAGTAGAAAGTAAAAATGGGGTCTGATTACCAATCATTGCCTCATTCAGGATTTGTCCCCGAAGGGAAGGGAAGTCTCAAATCTGCAGTTAACGAGTGTGTGACTGCTTTCCTTCCCATCAATGTGCATCAAACAGGAAGTCATACCCACTTTATAGTCCTCTGAGTCCCTTTATCATGTGTCTTAATTATAATATTAACAGGCATGTGTTGCTAGCCCAGTCTAGCAAATAAATGTACTTAAAACTCAAACCGAGTAGGGCTACTTCGAAAGGATGAGTCAAATACTTCAGCATTGAGGATGAATATGCTCTCTCTCTCTTTCTCTCTCTCTCTCTCTCTCTCTCTCTCTTGCTCGTTCACTCTCTCTTTTTTAATTTCAGGATTTAAACAAAGGTGAAGAGAGGAGACACGGGTTGAGAGGAGGTTGAGACCCCAGGTCACTGACAATTCTGCTATTATATGAAAGCATAAAGGATTGTTTCATTCAAGAAGACTTTCCTGAATCCATTGACAAAGTCAGACATGAGGGTAAATGCGGTGAATCGCCATCTAGACAAATCTGGATAGAAGATAAGAATGCCTGAATTTGAAATATAGCAAGAACTGGAGTGTCCCACAAGAGATGGCTTGAGAACACCCCTTGTAGACAAATGATTGGGGGACACACAGAAACAGAAATCGTCACTTGGTTTAAGGCTGTGCTTGCTAACTGTCCCGCTATGTCACTCACGCAATAAAACTATTTAATAATTTAAGTTACCTTCTATCATTAAGTAATTATAATTAAAAACTCCTTGACAAGTAACCTGCTGGGAAGTTGGGATGGGGACAGGAAAAGGACAATATGGGGCCAAAGAACTCGAGACAGAACTGCCCATATGGGAACTACCTCTGAGATAACTAGGAAGAATAAACAGCATCTTTGGTGGCCCTGTCTTCCCTAGCACGGTGGTATAGAGCAGAGGGCATACGTCAGTGCTTTGTGGCTCTCCGAGCTGCCACTGTTGGGGTGCGTTCCATGTGAGCAGAAACCCCCTCTCAAAAGGAGAGAGAGTTGGGAGTTAACATTAGCAGGACACGAAGGGGAGGTTACAACATGGCTGAAAAAAAGAATGAGCTCCGACTGACAGAATAAGTCAAGAAGCTGTTTTGCAACTCAAGGGAGTTCCGAGGTAACTACCGTAATAAATTCTCTATTTGAAGTTAAATGTCACCAAATAAGGATTAAGAAAATAGTGTGACAGTTTTCTGGTTCCAGGATTTCAAAATCATTCCCACAACAAAAGAACAAGCAATTAGAATCTGTCATGGTATATTCTAGATGCTCTTCCTCCAGTCCTGCAGCAATGCAGAGAGAGGCGCTGGAGATGCTCTTCCTCCAGTCCTGCAGCAATGCAGAGAGAGGC
>JABTXL010004601.1:1921339-1944856 GCA_025134845.1 Neodon shergylaensis | reverse complement strand
CGCTGGAGATGCTCTTCCTCCAGTCCTGCAGCAATGCAGAGAGAGGCACTGGAGATGCTCTACCTCCAGGCCTGCAGCAATGCAGAGAGAGGCACTGGAGATGCTCTACCTCCAGGCCTGCAGCAATGCAGAGAGAGGCAGTGCAGCACAACATAGCACAAGCAGACTCTGCCGCTGACTGACCTGCTCCGAAGCCAGCTCAGCCACCTGCCTACTGTGCTGTCCTAGCCATGGTACCTATATCTTCTACACGGGCCTAGTGGGAAGATGACAGGGATCACTATACACGGGGCACTGGGATGGGCCCTGGTACTCAAGGCGTGCTGGCATGTGGCCATGCTCGGTCAGCTGCACAGCTGCATGAGAGCTCAAACAACTTCAGAAGTCCTGCCGTGACAGCCACAGACCAGTAAGGGAACGATCCCAGTTGGCGACTCTTGGAGTCGGCTATAGCGATGAGGGTAAAGGCCACAGTTCCTCGGGTTTTTGACCCCTCCTCACTGGCCTCTGGCAATGCAGGAAGCAGACACTCATTTAGCAGCTGCTCTAGCTTGTCCACCGCACAGGCAAGTAAAATGGCCCGGAAATGAAGATGCAGAGTTTAGAGACAGGGCTGGTATGCAGATAATTCATAACCTGTATTTAAACACATGGGTGCATGGCTGAGGCTGGTGATGGGCAGATGAAAGTGATCAGATGAAGGTTTGCAACCGTAAGAGTTTTCACCAACAAACCTGGTAATATAAACAGAAAAATAGCAAAACAGGAAAAAAAAATCCATGTTCCAGACATACAGAGCTTCAACTAGAGAGTCCTTTTTTTTATAATTGAAAATATTTTATTTGTCTTGATCTTGATGTCAAAAGACCTTTTATATATCACTTTGAAAGAATGAACATACACACACTGTTTAGCTCTGTAAAACAAAGGAATAATAATTACCTGCCACAAAATAGTAGGCTCCATTTTACTTCAAAAGTCAAATCCCTGGGTATATATGCAAAGGATGCTTGCGGTAACAAGAACATGTGATCAACTGTATTTATAGAAGCATTATTTGTAATAAAAAATAAAATAAAAGGCAAAAGAAAATGTGGTACACTTATACAATGGAATATTACACAGTGGAAAAAATAATGACATCTTAAAATTTGCAGGCAAATGCATGGATCTAGAAAACATCATATTGAGTGAGGTAACTCAGATTCAGAAAGACAAATATAATATGTACTCACTCATAAGTGACTTTTAGACATAAGGCAAAAAAAAAAAAAAGCCAGCCTACAAATCACAATTCCAGAAAACCTAGACAACAAAGAGGACATGGATCTAATCTACATAGGAAGTAGAAAAAGACAAGATCTCTTGAGTAATTTGGGAGCATGGGGACCATAGGAAAAGGTAGAAGGGTAGGGGAGAGACAGGGAGGGGAGCAGAGAAAAATATAAGCTCAATAAAAACAATAAAAAAGAAAGCTAAACACTGACGAGGTTATCAGGGCCTCTTCTGGCATCAGCTCCCCTGGAAAATGCTCCCGGGTCACTGAGTTGCTCCTCTGGTGATTGCTTCAATTACATGACACCTTCCTCTGTGGGCACAGTAAGTCAGGACAGATATATCCCTCAATACCAACACTTATACATGCATGTAAAGTTATGGTTTTAATATATTAATATATTAATGTGTGAGAAAAAATTAAAGAAATTTAATTTGAAAATGTTAGGAATGCTAATGCATTTAGCCAATGGTTCAACATTGGATGAACAAAACGAAAAAGAAAAAAAGCCAAATCCCTGTTAAACAAGCAAGGATCAATCTTGGGCAGAATACACTGTGGAGCCTGTGGACTGTATAAGATCTTGACCAAACCACTGTCCAGAATCTAAGGTGAAAGTGTCACCTACCAGCTGGATCACCTCAGTCCTTATCCAAACACTCTCAGCCTCCAAGAGTCTTCAGGGGCTGAATGTTTGGAGCCCTTGTGTTCACGCAGAGGTGAGACCTGACAGTCAGTCCTGTTTCCCTGTTAGTTCACAGCCTGTTGTGTGTAGTCAAGTAGGAGCGTGAGACTTGGGCTTCCAACACACCCCAGGAACTGAGCAAGGCTGGTGACATTTCTCCTTAACACGATTTATTTTCAAGAAATGCTTTGCAACATGGCATCTAAGTACCTCCTGCTTCCAACTTAAACAATTCCTTTATGTCCACTGTGTGGGAAAGGAATGCTTATCAGTGTCCTCCTTAACACAGCTCTTTAGAGTTACTAAATCACTCCCACTCCAGGCGAAAGCCATCAACAGCTGTAACCTTTTGTTGAAGGCCTGCTTTTCTGAACTACTGAAAACTGCATTTGCTCTTCTTCTGGCCTGCTTCCAAACTCGAGATGTTACTCTCAGAATGTCACAGACAACTCCTTTTACTATAGAAAAGCTGTCAAGTAAAGCTGAGATAATCCCCTAGAGGTTCAAATGTACACACACAAAGAGAATAAACACACACACACCACACACACACACACACACATCATTCACACACATACACACCACACACACACAACAGAGAAAGGCAGCGGTTTTAAAATTCTGATAATTAGCTTTATCTTGTTAGAATATTCATTATCGACTTACAACACATTATCGTTACAAATTTCTCCTTTATGACACTCTTTCCTAGCCCAGCTGGTGCCCAATGTACTGTGTTTAATGACAACACTTCTAGCCTCCCCCTGAAATTACTCTCCATGAGCATATCCACCTCACGATCGCCTGGAGGGGTGACGGGATGTGCTCAGAGGGACTTGGTGGCTGGGCAGGAAAGTTTATGCAAAGTTTCGATACCAAGAATCCTCATCGTACTTGGGAAAGAGAGAACAATGCGATTTAGCATGCGTGTGACATTCTCACAAGGTAACGTGGCATAAAGACAAAGGAGGTGCAGGTGTAGGCATTGCTACGTCCCAAATTTCTGAGACATGGGGTCTTTGGAAAAGGATTGGGTCATGGGGTGTGGCCCTTACGTATGGGATTAGTGCCCTTCTAAGAAAGCCCGCAAAAGCTGGCTGGCTTTCTCTGTTATATGAAGAAAGAGGAAGAAAACCACCATCATGAAACAGACAGCAAATATGCCGCCCTCTTGATCTTTGACTTCCCAACCACGAGAGCTGTGGGGAAACTTGGTGTTATTTGTATGCCTCAGAGAAGAAGCAGCTTGCCTCCATTTTAGCCATCTTCTAGTAAAGACAAAGTAGGTTCTCTTCTGTTTATGATTAAACCTCTGTCTTCCAAGGATCAGGCTATGCTGCCCTTTAACTACAAATGGTTTTGTACTGCCTATTCCAGGAATGGCAAGAATGTTTTTTTTCCAAAAGGTTGTTTAAAATCATCTTGCAACCCTACCCTTGTTTTCCAAAGGTTCTCTGACCACCTATGGTTGCCTTGTTAGGAGTACCTGCTGTGTGACTGCCTGTTATGCCCACCTTGCTATCACGTCTGTCAGGAGGACTAACTTGTTATGCCTATGCTCTGCTCCTGTAACCCCGTCTACTCTGCCCATCACATCCCTTATATGGAAACCCCTAAGCTATAAAGTCCTGTCTTCCCCACATCCAATGCTGACCTCTCAAACAGCCTTAGGGAAAGGCAGCCTGTGAACATGAATTTTTAAAAAAAAGCTTGTTTTAATTAATCATTTACTTGAATTAATTTGGCCACGATGATTTGGGTCGATGGTCTTCCTCCTCCCACATCTGGGATGAACACTTATTCCTCACCGAAATGAAAACAAAATTCGGTGCTGCAGCCGCAGCCACAAAGCCATCAGGCATCTCAGACACTACATTCTCTACATGGCTTCCATCCTGAAGGCCAAAGGTGCAACACTGAATACTTTATTCTCAGCAAAATTTAGAGGAGAGGGGAAACGGTCAGAAAGTCTGCCTCACTGCTGAGTCAGCACCCAAGGACTTGGGCTTGATCTCATTGACTACCCAAGGGAGCCAGGAAATACAAGTGTTTATGTAGGCATGCAGCCAGTTGGCCAAAACTCAAGTTACTGTGTGTAGAGGAGAATGACTATCGGGTAGGTAAGTAGCAGTCTCCATGCTAAATCTAGGAGAAAATATTCTTGAGCTCGGCTGGGAAATGCTGTGTGCTGGAAAGCAAGAATGGAGCACCTCACTAATCCCTAATCCTCCACTCTCCCAGTGGGGGCGAGGATGAAAATGGGCCAGGATATTTAAATCAGCTGCACAAATCTCCTAGATTCTTTCCAAGTTTAAGATGAAAGGAATCTCAATTATAGGAGCGAAATGACTTTCTCACATCAGAGGAGGCTATTCGAGCTCTCTGAGCTGAGATGCAGTGCTTCGTCTTCAGAACAAAAACCATCCATTAGAGGGCTAGTCGGTTCCATGGAAGGAAGAACGCCACTAGCAAATGTCTGGAATTTCTGATGGTTGGGGTGAGGCTCAAAACAATTCTATTAAGAAACAGACAGAGGAAAAGTGAAAGCAGGATCTGGCCCCAGACTTGTCACTCACTGGTAGAAGGGACAGCATCACAAAACTACATGTGTGACACACTGGTCATCAGGGAGACCCTCAGTATACACATGTGAGTCATGCGTGCTGCCTGAGACCCTGACACGACAGGAGACAGAATCTAAATGGGTCTTCTTCCTGCAAAGCCACACTAGCAGACATATGAGATGTGTTATATATAAATATATATATTTATATATACATACATATATTTCATTTTTGAGATATTAATAAAATTATGTCATATCGATCTTCTTTTCTTGTTCTTTTTGAAATACACAGACTTGTTTTTCATTCACTGTGTCACACATATATGTAAACATATATATATTCCTAAATACATGACTAACAACCTACTCAGTCTGCATAGTGTTACATGTATGTATGTTTTCCGCGCTGTCATTTGGTATCAGACATTCAATTTGTGTGCTGTTCCCCGAGGGAGACGATTTCTCCTGCTCTCAAGACTCTTTAGTTGCCTGTAGCTCTTTGTATACAGTTGAGGTTTTATGGGTTTTCCCCTGTACACAACAGTGTCTCGACTTCAGTTTATGTTAATGCCGCCAGTGTTGGTGAGATTATACTGGGTGTAGCTTCTGGCAAGAGACAGGGCAGTAGGATGAAGACAGACTCTGTCCTGCATCCTCCCTGATTCATTTTCCAACATGAACTGATGGTCTGTCATCAGTTCAAACATACCGCAATTTTTTGGGACCACTACCTTTCCAGAGATGTGATCAACAGCAACAAAAAGATGAGTGTGTGTATGTGTGTGTGTGTGTGTTTCTTTGAGGCAGAAATTTGTAGTAGGGAATCTAGTATGTAAGAGTACTGAGCAAGGGTACCAGGGGGAAAGAACTACAAAACTGGGAAGTGCTTCCTAAGAACAAAGTTGCCATGACTCAGAGACGCAACACATGGAGCTCCTGGCACTTCCTAGGTACAAATGTCAGACTCTTTCCTTCTCTTTCTCAGAAATTCACACTTTTAAATATAAGTTCCAATGTTTTACATAGATTGGTCACAATGCCCTGAGCCATGTAAAACACCAGGCCACTGGGGAGGAAGTAGGTAGTAGAAACCTGTGGACCACTGGGGAGGTAGTAGATAGTAGAAACCTGTGGACCACTGGGGAGGTAGTAGATAGTAGAAACCTGTGGACCACTGGCACTAGCACAAAAAGCTAGCCTAGCCAGACTGAGAAGCTCCAGGTCTGTAAGAGACCCTGTCCTGAAGAAAGAGAAAGAGAAAGCAAGTCAGACACCCAATACCAAGTTGTCTGGACTATAACCCTCACATACATAAATGCATATACATGTATAGTGTATACACACATCATACATACATATACATATATAATGTATAAGGTCATTTTGAAACACTGCAAGAGAGATCCAGGGAGAAATCATGTGACCTTGAATCTTCTGCATTGATGTGGACAGTCTTCCAGCAAACTAATTTAGAAATCATATTCCCTTAAACGTACATTCTTGCTAATCCTGTTAAATTATTTAGCTATAAGCACACGTGTTCTGTTTGAAATACCCCTTCCTTCAATGGTTCAGGATAGGGGAAGGTTCACATCTATGTGAAAAAGTAGTAGGAAATTTTAATTTTTCTTTTTGATAGATTTTAACTAACTTATTTGTGAAAAGAGCATGGGACTCTGACCACCTGCAAATGATAGGTAGGTATGTCACACCAGTCCATCTGTCCTCACACTGGCAGACAGAAAGAAGCCTTTTAATGGGGCCTTCACGGGGCCTGGACACCACTGGACACCTTGAACTAGAGCTGTGGCCACAGCCAACATCTGAATCAGCTTTGGTTGGCAGAGCTTGCAACTGTTGGTCATGGATGGATCTTTGAAACTCCTTCCCAAGCTCACTAGGGCTGGGGCCCTGTGGCATCTTGGACTTAACTGCCTTAGGCTCCCCAAGGCCTTGCTGGCCCCTGCATGTTCACAAATCACCTTCGTATTTGCTTGCGTCTTCTTTAGACTTTTCTTGTAATTCTTGGTAAAGCACATGTTCCTCAGGAACTTGGGGTCAATCCCCTTAAAACAGTCATTATATCAAGGTTTCCTGATGTCTTTCCAGTGCTGTTTGCAGGACTAGTTATGTGTGGCGTGGTTCTTGGACTTGGCCAGGTCTGGCATGCCAGCCCGCAACTACTGAAGCATCTGGAACCAGGCACAAAAACTAAATTTTACTTTTCAGACCATGGAGTTCTTGGCTGTGCATCTTCGAACACAAAACAGTTCTTTCTTACAGTGAGAATAAGAGAATGATACGGAATGAAATAATCGGGCAGATTCCAAAATAAGCACGAGATATTCTCTTAAATACTAATTCTGAATTTGCATTTCGTAGCTGGGGATTCTCTGCTGATTATTATGCTATACAAATCAACAGGCAAGAAACCGTGAAAAAATTCAGAGTGCAGCACCACAATCCACAGTTATCATTTATTGTGACGCCTGAGTTCTGCTTTAACTATTCATTGTGCTCAGCACTTTATGGCTGAGCACACGTGTGTCACACTGCATTCTTCTGCGTTAAGCTATGTGCTTCAGTGTCTCTGGGACTCTTTACCCCACATTTATTTAGTAACACAACAGGATAAAATACACTTTAGTATTGTTTTAAAAACACACAATGAACATATCACATTCTGGGGATGAGTAGAAAGACCAGAGGGGACAGGAGCTTGCCGCCAAGCCTGGTGACCCAAATTCCGTCTCCCGGACCCGCGTGATGAAGGAGAGACCGAACTCCTGCAAATTGTCTTCTAACCTCTACACATGCATGTATGCCCACCCACCCCCACCAAATAAGTAAACAAATTTATTTTTTAACTCTTATGAAATACAATATAGGTCTTGTTTAATGAAATCTGTGGTGCTAGGTTTTTGGTTTTTAAAGATTTCTCTATAAAAAAGACAAGATGAAGGAAATCACTGATATCAAGTAACAGGAGAAGGAATCCAGGAATTATTGATTTTATGGGTTTTTTGTTTGTTTTTTTGTTTGTTTGTTTTTTGATACAGGGTTTCTCTGTTTAACAGTCCTGGCCATCCTGGAACTAGCTCATGTAGACAACGCTGGCCTTAACTCAAAGAGATCCACCTGCCTCTGCCTACCGAGTGCTTTGATTTTACTTTTTAAACATCTTTGTTCAGTTTAAATTAACATGGGCAAAAAGCTTATATCTACAGGTTTTTTCTTTCTCAAAATGCTCTGAAATGAAGGCAGGCAAGGCAGAGCAGTGGATAAAGGTACCTGCAGTGCAACTCTGACAGTTCAACTGTAACTGAGATGGGATAAAAACTTCCTGTTTTGATGGGAAGTACCAGCAATGATTTCATTCATGACAGACAGAAGAATAACGAGACAGACCCTCAATTTCTCTGAAAGATTTGACTTCAGAAAGTCTTCCTCGAATGTCTGACTGTTAAGAAGGTCTTACTTCTTATTAATTATTAATTATACAAATCATTATACAGTCATTTAAAAAGATTAAGTTGAAAATCATCTTGGAAATGCTCATGGACATTTACAAAGGTTTCTTAAATTTTATTTTTTACATGTTTCCCTAATAAAAGTTAGCATATTTTAGATTTCTATCACTGTGCACTAGGACAATGACATCCATTTATGGTTAAAATATTTTTTTTTTAAAGATTTATTTATTTATTATGTATACAGCATTCTGCCTGCATGTACACCTGCGGGCCAGAAGAGGGCACCAGGTATCATTACAGATGGTTGTGAGCCACCATGTGGTTGCTGGGAATTGAACTCAGGACCTCTGGAAGAGCAGTCAGTGCTCTTAACCTCTGAGCCATCTCTCCAGCCCCTGGTTAAAATATTTTAGCGGGACATTCTCTGTACACAAACCTGAGATAAGATGCTATTAACGAGAATGTGGTCAGTGCTTAGTATACAAAAAGTAGGCTGTACTCATGTATATTAAAAAACTGACAAAGATGTTCAATTAGAAATATAACTAGAATATCCTGGGAGTTACACTTCAATAAAAAAAATAAATTCAAACTCAACATATATACCATGCGTAACCAAGGCAAGCAGATGACATCTCCATTTTAGATGACTTTTCTCTAGTTTTATTTTTTTTTAAACTCTACTCTCAATCCAGAAGAAAGCAAATTCCCAGCACACAACACGAGCACAGCACCCAGTCTCTGCTGCCTGCAGGAAAGCGCTGGCCTCCACAGCACACCCGCTCTGGGAGCAAGCGTCCCCATGAGGAGTAAGGCTGTTGCTAGGTGTAGCAGAAAGAGAAAGGGGACAACACAACCTGCAAAGAGTCAAACTGGAAGTAAGCAAGGGCAAAAGAACCTGGTGCTTACTGAACACCTACGAGGCCTGACGTTATTAGGGGCTTAGAATCTAAACCTTCAGACATATTCTCTTTATGTAGAAGCTCAATATCGACTTTTCCTTTTGTTCTTTTATTTTGAAAAACTGTCCAGTGCTGAGGAAAGTTTCAGGAAATTGTACAACATGGTTCCACTAAGCATTTCAATATCACATACAACATCATCAAAGCTAAGAAGCTGACCTGGACACAGGGCTATTAGTGGTGCTCACGTACTTACTCCTCTGGTCTGGACTGACTCAGAATCTGCACCACGCTTAGTTATCTCTCTCTTTATTCTCATCCATCCTTGTCTATCATGACCTTGTCATTCCTGTTAGTCAGATACTAAGAAATCAGCATAGAAGCATGCCCTAAGAATACAGCATATTTTGATGGATAGGAGCGCTTAACAGAAAGATGACAACTGAATTTGACTGGGGTGGGAGTAGCATATTTCCCCTATTTATAGCTCACTAATCCAACATCCTTTTGTAGTGGTTTGAAGAATGTTAGGTATTAGGAATGCAGTCTTAAATAAATGCAGAAATGGCCTGTGCTCCTACGGGCTTCCTGAGATAGTAGATAAGCCATGGTGTTCATCACAGACAACTACAAAGAGGAGACAATGGGGCCTGGGTAGCAAGGAACAGGCACAGCTCACCTGCTGGCTGAGGTCTCGGGAGGTTCCTAGAGAAAACAGCAGCAAGCTAAGAGCTCAGTGGTAAGCTGGCTTTGTCAGGGAGGAAGAAACCGATGCTCCAGGAAGGGGACCAGCATCCACAAAGGTCGTGAGCCAGGAGCATGGACTGTATTTCACTAGTTACAGAGACAACATCAAGAACATCGGACCGAAAACATTGCGTGGAAATGGGAGACCCAATGACACGGGACGAAAGAAACCAACTGCACCGAAGATGAGAAACTTCATATTAGAATAAAGAAAGAAGAGAAATACAATGAGAAAAATATTAAAAATCCTACATCAACTTAAAGCATGTGGTTCCGTTCATGTTCCCAGTTACTACGGGTAATATGGCGGAATTGGGAAGAAGTCATGCTGACCATGACTAGGGTCCATAAAGGACTGGAGATGCGTAGGGAAAGCAACAGTGTGGGGTGACCTTCAAGATGACGGAGGCTAGGCCATCAGGAGAAATGGGGAACCAAAAGTAAGAAAACCGGCAATCTGAAAGACGGATTTCTTCTTTTCCTCAACAGCTCCGGCACCATGGAGATTAAACAAATTGTTGGACTTCCACCTGCTTTCGTGGATCAGTGTTGTTATTGCTTTCAGTGCAAGGCTTGAACTTAGGGTTTGGTACATGCTAGGCAAGCATCCTGCCACTGAGTTAAATCTCTTCGGTGTTCTGAGACTGGCTCTTGCCATGCATACAGCCCAGGCAGACCTGGAACTCACGATCATCCTGTCTCAGCTTCCCGAGGAGAGGAATATAGAGAGACATGTCCCACCATATGTAGTTTCAGAATTGTTTTTGTCATTATGTCACCAAAAAAATAAATCTTAAGGATTTAAGGCTTCTATATATAACTGAAAATATAGGTGCTGGTGGTATTTTGGCTTACCCCATCCCCCACTCCTAGCTTCAAGAACATGAGACAGCCAAGAAAGTGCATGGCAGAGAATGGAAATGGATGTACAGGGCTATGCACTGGGCAAGGTAGACATCCAGGAAGACCCAAAACTTGTGGATCCAGAAGATGGTAGGCGCTCTGAGAAGGGAAAAGCAGATCATGAGGACCATAAAGGAGAGACTGTCAAAGAGGCATTCCTTCCCACAGAGAAGTGAAACGGTGGCTAGTCCCTCTGAATGTGGTCAACAGTTGAGGTAGACTAAGGGGCCAAGGACAATGGCACTGGGATTTGTCTGTACTGCATGTACTGCCTTTTGGGGATCCTATTCTCTTTGGATGGATACCTTACTCAACCTGGATATAGTGGGGAGGGCCTTGGACTTCCCACAGGGCAGGGTGCCTTGCCCTCTCTTAAGACTGGAGGGGGATGAGGGGGAGGGTATATGAAGGGAGTGGGAGGAGAGGAGGAAGTGGGAATTTGAATTGGTATTTTTTAAAGTAGTAATAGTAATAATAAATAAATAAATAATAATAAAGAGATTCCTAGACTCAAGCTTTGCTCAGGGTAGCTGACATGGCTGACCATGGCAAATGTAGTTTCAGAACAAAAATTTATTCAATAAACTGAGGAGCGAATGGGACTTGAGGAGACAGTGCTACGACTGGAAAACCCCTTCAAACATTGTCCATGTCCTGCGAACATGTCCATTATGTGTTCCTAGGCTCAGGGGAGGAGAGCAAGGTGGAACTCTACTGAGAAGGGTGCACACTTCTGCGGGGATCCTACAGTGGGGAGGAAACAAGTAATTTTCAGCTGTGAAGATGTCTTCACTGCAGGTCAGAGATAGATGCAAAGGTTTCATCTGTCTTCAGGCAGATATTTTGCATATATCTCTGAGTGCCAAGGAGACAGTCTCTGACTGGAACTGCTTCTCCCATGCACAAGTGCAGACCTTAACTGCTCCCTCCCCATGCGCATGCGCAAACTTCACAGTCCCTTATCAGTCTTTTTGTTGTTGATTCTCCTTTTCATTTTGCTTGTGTTGACCTTTGTATTGATTTATTTATTTTTTGTCTTGCTAACTGACCTTGTGTTTTGATCTCCCACCCCGCCTCTTTCTTTCCCATCATTCACTTCCTTTGCTAACATTTGATAACGCCTTAGCTGCTAATGACAGAAACTCCTGTGTCATCCGTCACCCCTCACCACACCCTTCAGTACTCTCAGTAAAGAAGGAGCAAAGTTCATGTGCTGAGAGACAGGTGGGCACCTCGGATTGCATCCTAAACTGAGGATGCTTCAAACAGTTTACTTACCTGTACCAGACCCATAAGCATTTTGATTCTGAAAAAAAATATTCCAATATAAATCCTGTTTCTACCAGGATGTTTTATCAGCTCACAAGGTCACCGTGAAGCTGATTTTCTTTCCTAACCTTATTGCTAGGGTCAAAGTCAGGTTCACACTTACTTTTCTAGTTCTTGGCTGCCTTTATCGAGTTAAAACTTAGCATGGGTAATAAACGACTTCGTTCAGTCTCCCATGCGCACACACGGATGCTGCTCAGAGGTGTAGATGGTGTGCAGGGACAGGATTAAAATGATAGACCCATCACTTTGTTTGTTCCTTCCCTCTCTCTCCTCAGATTATTCTCTTCTCATGGATCTAAAACACCATTTCCATTAACCAAAATATTTCTCTTATAACATATCTAAAATGTTATCACTAGCTACTGACTGAGGGTAACAAAACATTGCCTACTATTTCAACGAACTATAAAGTCCACAGGAAACACAATTTAAAAATCTTTCATAAACGAACAGTATTCAAAAATATCCCAACCCACATCAGAGAAAAACTTAGTCACAATATTCTCTGATATCTGGTCAATGCATTTAATGAAGTCTTTTAGCAAATGAATTTGTGATGGCTATCAACTAGGAACACACAGGAGTAGTACACACAATTCTAGGCATAGCATGAAGTATGACTCTCCCAAATCTCTCCTTTCCTTTCCCCCATTTTATTCCCTCAGTCTTTCTGGTGTGTTTGTTGACAGAAAGCCCTCACTAGCATCACCCCCAAGCCTCACGCTCTCCCGCCGAATGACAGAAGATAAATATTGAGAATTGAGGGACACGTATATATTTATTTACATCTTCACGGTTGAGTTTTCTCTTTGCTTGTGCTCCTGGGGTCTAGGAAATGCATTTTCGTATTTAGGAATCAGGAAGTGAGTCACAGGCCTACAAAGTTCTCCAGTTGTCCACAGTGAGGGGAACACGCCGGAGCTCTGAAATGATAATATTACCACTGTACTAAAACTGTTTAGTAGAGACCAAGGAAGGTGTCTGACATCTTGATTTCCAGCTGTGAAATTGAGGATCTGAGGGTCATACAAGTTCAAGTGTATGTACCCTCTGGCTTTGAGCCTCAGAAAAGATTTTAAGGGAAAGTGGGGGAAAGAGAAGGGAGAGGAAGAGGGACAACAAACTAGATACGAGTGGGTGACAAAACATTAGAAATCACAAAGCGAGAGTCACATGTGTAGCCCCAACAGTAAGGAAGTTCAGACAAGGACATTTTGATTTCAAGCCACTCATTCCAAAGATACAGCAAGACTCTCTCAAAAAACAGCACAATACTTTAAAAAAGATGGCCAACTAAAGAAGTCTTTCAAACACAGCTCTGGAATCCAGTGATTCTACAAATGTCTCTCTAAGTCCCTAGAGATGTGTGAAGGACACGTGCAAGTCTCAGGCCTTAAGATACCAGGTAACCAGAGTTTCTTTTGTTACTTTTTCTTCTCCTGGACATCAAAGCCCTATTTAAAGTGCAGTCACTGGTGGAGTCACTGTCTCATGAACATTTAATAAGCATAACACAGCACGATGGGAGAGACAAGATTCTGGAGCTCTCCCTGAGATGGGGAAACAGGCAAAAAGTAGAAGCCATAGTGCCAGTGGCTGCATCCGGGAGGAAAGTCTTACAGGTTTGCACATCTAGAAGCCACAGTTGTTTAGTAAAGAACTCTTCAGCTAGCATCCAGCAAGGTGTCCAATCTTTCCCCACTGTGACATGACCTTGTCTGCAAATACGTTAGACTGCATTCATAGATACCCTAGGGCGATGTACCCCCATGGGCTACGTACATGTGGTGCATGAATTATAGGGAATGACTGAAATCCTGAATATGGTTCTGAGTGAATATGTATTGCCTGGCATGGGCACTGCCAGGCAGTCTCCTGTGAAACTGGGAAAGCCTTTCCCTCTGGGCGAGCAGTGTGCAGAAAAACTAGCAATGCACTTCCTCCTCCCAGATAGTTACAGCCTGAAACCCCTTGCCTAAGAGACTAGCTAGCCCCTCCCCTTCTGGTGTTTGTAATAAACACCTGGGTTCTGGGTGGGTGCAGTTCCACCAGTGACTGGGGTGGCTCCATCAGAGTGAGTACAGCTCACCTGATTCCAGCTTTTCTGCGCACATTTCTGTCATTTTTCCAGGGTCCTTGTTCTTTCTTCATTCCTTCCCAGCCCCAGTCTGGATTCCAGACCCAAGACTCACAGGTCTGGACAGTCTACAAGGTTGTTGGCTCCCTATGCAGCCCTCTCTGGCCTGGAACTGGCTATGTAGGTAGCTGGCTTCAAACTCAGAGATCCACCTGCCTCTGTCTCCCAAGGGCTGGGACTAAAGGTAGCTTCTATTTTTAACATATCTAATTATCAAATGTTTTAGGGTTAAAGTCCATGTCATTGTGCTTCCTGCCCATCAGCTCGAGCTTTGCTCCTGAGAGTGTGAAGAGTGAATCCATTAACCTTTTCTACTAAATTAGTTAAGACTTTAATTTGATTCAGTCATCATTTTCTTCTTTTTTTTTTTTATTGAGAAAAAGAAAAGAAAAAAAAAGTTTCCGCCTCCTCCCGGCCTCCCATTTCCCTCCCCCTCGTCCCACCCTTCTCCCCCTCCCCCCGCTCCTCTCCCCCTCCCTCTCCAGTCCAAAGAGCAGTCAGGGTTCCCTGTCCTGTGGAAAGTCCAAGGCCCTCCCCCCTCTGTCCATGTCTAGGAAGGTGAACATCCAAGGTGGCTAGGCTCCCACAAAGCCCGAACTTGAAGTAGGATCAAAACCCCGGGCCATTGTCCTTGGCTTCTCATCAGCCCCCATTGTTCGTCATGTTCAGAGAGTCTGGTTTTATCCCATGCTTTCTTCTTTAAAATGCTCTCCTCCCCAGAAACACTGCCTCCCTTTATATCAGGTGCATTATGAACAAGAATTTATGAAGAAAGGAGGCCTGAAGAAATGGTCCTTCTACATGAAAACGTTACCGGCTATAATTATAACAACAGTCCTACAGCTCTCAAGGAATCAAAAGTATATATCTGAAGAGAGACACAAGAAAGGTGACCACGGACCATTGAGGCTTATTTTTCCTCATTAGTGGTATCTGAAAATTGGTAGAAGTCTGTGCGACAGGTAAAAACATAAACAGCCATCCATAAAATGGCTTACTGATGTTGAATCACAATACATGGCAGGCTCTCTGTGTTCTTCCTCATTAACAACATACAAGTTCAGTGCACTGAGCAAGACGGAAGTGAACACTACACTACACGCTACCAGTTCCCGCCCATCCACATGGTCAGAGGCAGGCAGCAGGTAACTATGCTCTTCTTTCTGTATTTTAGAAAGAAATTAATGTATTTGTTAAAAATTAATGTCACCTGCATTTTTACATTTCGTACCTACTACCTGCTTTGTTTTTTAAATTATTACAATTTTTAGAAAACTGTCTTTCCTCAGTAATGTTCCAGAATTCTTTGCACATCAAAATTTTATAAAATATTTGAGTATTTTTCATTGTGGTTTCTATACGAGAGAATTCAGCAATAGAATGGATTGAAAAGCCATAAAGCCCAGTATGAAATTTAACATGCATATAATTTTATTTCAAGGAAAATAGTGTCAGTTAAAGTGTTTGAAGGTGAATATTCTAAACACAGGCTTTTCATAAGGAGTGTGCTTCAGTTTTAACATAAAATTTAAGTACCACCTGCTTTAAAGAGATTTGAAGTAATATATAAGTCCGTTTCTTTAAACATTTGCAAAGGTATATTTAATAAACTATAATATATATATATTTTTTTAAATATTTATTTATTTATTATGTATACAATATTCTGTCTGTGTGTATGCCTGCAGGCCAGAAGACGGCACCAGACCCCATTACAGATGGTTGTGAGCCACCTGAGCCACCCATGTGGTTGCTGGGAATTGAACTCAGGACCTTTGGAAGAGCAGGCAATGCTCTTAACCTCTGAGCCATCTCTCCAGCCCCCAACTATAATATATATTAAATTTGACTTTGATTTTACTGGCAGCCAAGATAGAAATGAAAAAAAAATGGAGGAACACTTAATTTTATTTTATTCATCTGATAAGATAAAATACCTGTGTTCTTTTAGAAAAAAAACAAACATTTTGCTACTAAGTTCTGAACAAAGTTTATCACGTTATTAATCAAGGAAATTTAAACAGTGGGCACTTAACAATATCATGTCTTCAATAAAGCCTGCAGCAGAAAACTGAACAACAATCCTAACAAGGTTGGGAATTGCTGAGACATCCAATAAGATACTAGAAAATGCCACAAATGCCATGCAGTATGAGCGCCTCAGCGGGGAATGCCCTAAAGATGACAGAGCACACAGAAGTTCCACGGCCACTAGTGTCTGAGCACAGTTTAAAAGAGCAGGAAACGCGTATCTACTATTTTCTTTATCCTCACCTCAGCTGTCTCTGTGGGAAGTTCCTCTCACACTTACCAGCAAGCTGGCTAATACAGGGACCTTCTGTTCATGTCTGAAGAAAGAAATGCCCACATCAAACACAGTAATACAGGATTAGTGCTCCATTGTGTGTGCTGAAAAGTTAGGTAGGAGATGACTGTGTACGTCAATTACAGCAGCATCTGGGCAGCACACTGGCTCTGCAATCAGCTTCTGACCCACTCCACAGCTGAAGGAGCTTCTCATCCAAAGCTCCAGAAGACTTTTCTGAGGAAACAGACTCTCCACATATTGCTTTACTCTAAAACTTCTCAGAGCTGTGGGATAGCTAAGAGAACATGACTTTGTATGTTAGTTATGGGGTAGGGAATGTGCACTAAGCTTGCCTAACCACAATGCCCCCAATCCATGGAGGATCCTTTGCCACAGATTTGGAAAGATCGCTAAAACGGACACAAACCTCAGTTTCTTTAGGAACAGGTATCATCTCCTGGAACAATAGACAAGTTTGACATCACTGAAAAGCTGTTTTCAGCAACATTCACTGTTCAAAGAATTTCCAGAGAAAATTAATCTACAATATGTTTCCAGCACCTGGATGAAGCAGGAGGCTGTTGCCCATCAATGGTGAGCAATGTGTGTGTTAGTAAGAAAATAACAATGTCTTCGTGTCTCTGGCTTCACATTAAGCTGCTCATTGAGATAAAACGATAAGAGCAACAGCATCAGGAAAATTCACTGTCTTCATCCTAGAGAGGAATGTTTTCTATTCAGTTATATCAGGAGGTCATTCAAGCTATAAATACAAGAGTTTAATAAAGATAAAGTCAAATGAAAGGGCATGCAAACGTTTATTTTTATTTATAGCATTTGATATTGAAAACTAGTCTGCTAGTAGACAATTGCTTTTCATTGCTGGATCAGAGGAACTCAACAATGCTAAGAGGGCAGCTTATCACACTATACGTCATGGTACACCCACGTTACCATGAATTCTAATAATCATCAGGTGAAACAGTCTAATTGTTGTTCCTGTTTACCCAGGGAGCAATGGTCTACATGGAAGAATGTCTTTTCTCTAGATTCAGTCACTTTTCTAACTGCAGAAATACTGAATTCTGAGAGGCCCATTGCTTTTAATTTACGTCAAGGCACTGTCAGAAAAAAACAGTCACTAACATTGTAACACTGGCCTAAGGAATAAGACAAGCCCTTGAAGATGCTTTTCATTAACAGCTAGGGTGAGGCCTTCAAAGCCTCTTGGTCAGGCATTTGCTCCATTGACTCAAGGTGTCCATACCCATGATGCATTTTCTGTGTGACATCTTCCATAGACGAGACTCTCATAGTTCCAAAACTCTAGGCTATTTTTTTTATAAAGTCCAATTGTGACAAAATTAGTACGTCACAGAAGTATTCCTATGGGCATGTATGCCAGTGCTTTGTCCAGGTAGGACTATGAGGTTATAAATACAAAGACCTTCAGTTTTGTAATTTACTTGAGACATGTATAATTCCAAACAGCTTTTATGTTAGTCTCTTTTCTAGATACTATTCCATAGGTGAAGTTAAATGACTAAAGCCACACACTACTGAAGAATATAAGAATATGATATTCTATTATTTCAAACTACAGTTCATAGAATTTAGAGGCTTGCAAACCACATTGCAAATTTGACATGTATCATCTTTTCTGCTTTGTTGCGCTAATCATGACTTCAATATAAATATTAACAGGTTTGTCAATCACTGAAGCTTGTATTTGTGTAATAAATAATCAGTAATAACCAGAGTGGTCTGGCCATTCTTGGTGTATTAGAGTCAATACTCCCTCCTTTCTTCTATAAGAGGACACCTACCAAAAGCAAATGGGTATAGGCTTCAGTCTACTCTGGTTAGAAGAAAAATAAAATTACTAGGAATTCTTGGACTCTTTTAGGATATTCAGCATACCACAGAACTGCATGACAACAGGTTGCAGGAGACAAGAAAACTGTCCTTAACTAGACGAGTTTTTGGTCCAGGACTTCCAAGCTAATCTTCCTTTGGTGAAAAGCTCGCATTTCAAAGAGCATGGGAGGTTTTTAATACATGAACCTGAGACCTGAGTGAAGAGTCTGTGCACACCTTTGCAGCAGAGGAACAAAAATGGAGACACAGTGGGAACCTAATGGGAAAGCGAATGAAAATTAGGCTAACGCCACGGATGGACACCAGGGCAGGTACTTCATGAGTCAGAAATCATCCACTGGGCAGACACATTGTACTTCCAACTTACCCGACTCTAAAGGAACTTTAAAGGACTATTGAAAATAAATAAAATCCATATTGGATGTAGAGTCCAATAGGAACCCCAGCAGACCAGAATCTGATCTGTGAAAAGTTTTTATTAACGAAATCAGAAAAGTCACTAAGTGAGGGAAATGCCATCATGTTCTTTTTGGCAAATGTCTACTTATCTGGCAAATACCTATTAGCAAGAAATTCCATGAGTCAGAGAGGCATCATGTCCATACTCCCTGGGGTGGTGGTTGGGAAATCGAAGGGCTTCGCAGACAAACCCATCTGGAGATGAAGCTGGAGTTGTCGTCACAAGCAGGCGGCTAGTGTTGGAGAATAGTGGATTTGACAAAGGACACTTGCGCATTCGGCTTTCGCAGCAGTCACTCGGTGTGGGTGGGAACCAGACAGCATGACAGAATGGATACAGCCATCCGTCATTAGTCACTGAGAACTTCTGCCAGGCAGAAGATGGGACAGAGCGCCAACCGTGGGGCTTCTGCACGCAGTGGGTTCACAGGGGAAGGCACTAAGTAGGAGGAACTAGGGTGGGGCCCATCCATCTATGCTGAAAAATAAGCTGGCAAGAACTCAAAGAACTCAAGCCTGGTTCTTCAGGAATGCTTGCTGCTACTCTCTGAACGAGTCTGATGGGCTCTGAGTATGGGCCAGACATTCAGTTAGCCACTGAAAGTGAGACCCAGTGAATGGAAAACACACACAAGCACCATGGCATCTTACACACACCAAACGACATGTCGTTCAGTTTGTGAGTCCTGGGAGTGCCCACATCTGCCTGAACACGAGAGGAGTTTATACAAAAGCACGGTGAAAGCAAAGATCATGAATGTTTTTAATTCAAAATTCAACTACGTCATGTCCCCCTTGATCCTACAGGCTGTAGTCCCTGCAGAGAGCAAGAGGTACCTGTATATCCTCCCTCCCAGGCTAGACTGCTGCTAGGAACCCTGAGAGAGACCCTGTGTTCTCTCTCCACCCACACACAGTTTACACTGAATCGGGTTTCAGCATGTTTGACTGAGGCCCCCTAGGAAGTGGTGATCCGGTGCAGACAACGGTTTCCTTATCTGCTGTCTCCCATCCCTTTCTGGCTCACTCTGGTGGTGCTGGACAGTGTGTCAGGCAGGCTCTAGTGAGGACATGCACGTATGGACATATACATGCAGGTAACAATGCCTGATGAAAAGGAGGTCATGGATTGGAAAGAGAGCCAGAAGGGGTATATAAGGGTTAGAGAGAGGAAAGGGAAGGGGAGACTGATATATTATCTTCTCAAGAAAAAAAAGAAAGAAAAGTTATAAAAAAATTAAAAAGCTTAAAACGTAAGTGTTTTGAAAAAGTAAAATGTCCTTACTATCAGCTCATAAATTCTTGCATGCCAACAGGATTCTCAAAGAATTCAAAAAGAGTATTGGCTTTTGCTTCTTGTTAAGAGAAACATAGGAAAAATAGAAAGATCCAAGAGCTAAAGCCCCCTAGTGTCCCAGTGCCTAGGAATGAAAGGCTCTCGCCTAGTAGGCCTGCTTGGTATGCTTTTTCTTTTAATCTAAATGTTTTCGTACAACACATGTGAAGAATTTAATTCCTTATGGTGTTGCAAGTTTGGAGAGCTGGTCTCACTCAAGTTTCTAGGAGGTGCAACCTAACTAGAGAAAGCAGATCATGCAGGGGTGAACTTTGAGAGTAATACCTGGTCCCCAACTCCTTCCTGGCTGGATATGTGAACTGCTGTCCTCCAGATGGTTTGTCCCCACCCTGAGGGACAGAAACCTCTGAGGCCATGAGCACAGACACCTCTGTCTTTCTCTCTTCTAGTCAGTTGTTTGGCTGAAGTGCTTCGTCTCACAAAGACTAACTTACGACTAATGCCCTACTGTGGTCTGAAACTTCACGCCACATATCGAAAGTGTGTTAAAAGTTCTTTATCTCATATTTTGCCTGTGCTTGGCTTTCCCTTCTCTGCTTGTACCAAAACAGCCATAATGTAGGATGTATTCACATCCTGTCAGTAACCAAAACAACAAAACCAATCGTCA
This sequence comes from Neodon shergylaensis, assembly GCA_025134845.1. Classification (NCBI taxonomy): domain Eukaryota; kingdom Metazoa; phylum Chordata; class Mammalia; order Rodentia; family Cricetidae; genus Neodon; species Neodon shergylaensis. Next base: position 1,924,223 of record JABTXL010004601.1, on the reverse strand, counting down.
GGATTCCCTAGGGCTTCTTAATACATTTACTCCAAATGCAGCCCATCCAACACGGCAGGGGAAAGGAGTAGGTTTCAAACACTGCCAGTGCATTTTCCTGCACCCAAGAAGACATGCGAGCCAAGAACTACAGGGGATCCAGCCTGAACTGTCTAAGGTAAAGGATGTCACAGTGCACAGTCACAGTGAGTTCGCGTTGAAGTGTATTTCCATATTAAAATTAATATGGCATTAACTGATAAGAAGGTAAGAACGATTTTGTTGTATACTATGTGTACCTCCTCACTTTAATCATTGTTCCTCTAACACCTAAAATGTGCCAGAGGAGGAAATTACCACATTAATTTTAATCACGAGACATTTTAAAGAATGCCCTGAAACACTTGAAAAATATTATCTGCCTCCTCTGTTGAAAGAATCATTCTTCCTAAATCAGATCTCCTAAAAAGCACTAAAGCTGACAAGTGAACTCATTTGTACGGTCCCTCCTGTGCTAGCAATTTCTAAAACAGTTACGCTCCATCATGCTTCTCTTCTCTCTATTTCTCTAAACCAAAACTATTTAATCCAACAATATTAATTGAGGTTCTTCAGAGAAATAACAGGATTTGAGTGCACACACACACACACACACACACACACACACACCGTGGGGTGTGAGTGACTTGCAGGAAATTTGTTTACATATGTGGAAGCTAACAGTTTCGAAGACCTTCAAGGAGACTCGGCATCTGGAGAGCAAGGAAAACAGACCCTTGAGTACCACCACTGAAATCCGTGGATATGAGAACCAGGAGACCAGGTTGTACCACCATAGCCCCAAACCAGCAGGCAACCAGGGCAGGAAGAGCTAGAATTTCAGACTGCACCTGCACGGACATTCCTTCCTGGAGGCAGAGGTGGGGAAGGGTACACCTGCAAATATGGGAGCAGCTGGCATGTGAGTTCAGAACAGAGCAAAGTTCTTATTGCCTTCCTTTGGGGAATCCGAATGCTCCTAGCCTCAGAACTGCCCTCCTCTTCCTTGGGGATATTTTGTGTACAGAGAATGATGAGTTACTAATAATCAGAACATCTGCCCTCTGGGCAGTGCTGGAGAAACACCAAACTCTTTCATGTAACCGCCCTCCCCCACTTTCCCCCCTAGACTACCCGGAGGCTTGCTTACACCTGTCATGACATCATCCTCCCTTCCTTTAGCTTATGTAAGACTGCTGTCTCCTTCCTAATGATGTAAGGGGAGGCATCTCAAGGACACCATGAAACGATGAAACAAGAATGTGGCCGGTACCAACTGTTACTTCCAGATCATCACCTTGTTTATCCACTCAACAAGAGAAACCAGAACGTCAGCTATTGTTCTGGGCAGCTGTGATAAACACCATGAGCAAGCACCTGGGGAGGAAAAGGTTCACCTTCTCTTACTCTTGGTGGGACGTCGAGACTGGAAGGCAAAGCAGGAACCTAGCATCAGGAACTGAAGAAGGAGCCATGGAGGAATGATGCCTATTAGCGTGATGCCAGGTCCATGGTCAACTAGCTCCGTATACAGCTCAGGCCTATCTGCAAAGGGTCCCACCTACATTATTAGCAATTAACAAAATGTCCTAAAAACATGCCCAAAGGTTAAAATGATGGAAAAAATTCTTAAGATGAGATTTCTCTTTTGCCAGATATGTCAAAAAAATGCATTGTACTATTTACTGATCCTAGACACTTACATGGGATAAAAGTAAACATTGAAAAAATGAATTGTAGATACAAAAAAAATTAAAGTTTTGAATCCATATATAAATCATTTAATAATTTTTTAACCTTAAGTTTCTAGCATTTCTAGAGAGGAACCCCAATATATATATTGAATATAATGTATGTTTTATAATACAAATTAACAAGAAATATTTAAAAAAAACAATTACCCAAAATATAAATCTAATGGAGATGAAAATTTTCAATTACATCAAGAACATTGATGTAAAGAATAGATTGTCAATACATTCATTTTTAGCAACTATACGTCAAGTACGTGAATCATAAAATATCAAGATTATGAAGATTACAATTTCGCAATATGAAGCTGCTACAAAAGATGTTCTCATAGCTAGAGAGGAGGAAGGGAAATAAGAACACGTTGGCTAATGCATGAAGTTACAGTTAGATAGGACAAGTAAGGCCTGGCCTTCTATAGCGCAGAAGAGTGACTATAGGTGACAATTTATTGAATATTTCAAAATAGACAGGAGAAAAACTTGAATAACCCTAACTCAGAAACAGATTTTGAGGTGAAGGACATAACATTTATTCTAACTTGTTCATTATATATTGTGTGCATACATGGAAATCACACATATCCCATACTTATGTATAATTATTATGTAATTGATAAAAATTTCAGTTTTAGAATGAGGCAAGAAAAGTAAAAATATAAAAACTTCCAGATGTCGATTAATTTGTATTAACTATAAAATCCTCAGCTCTCCAACATTGCTGAGCCATGTTCTCTTCCATGTAAGTTGACACAGAGTGTCAGGGGCTCACTAACTTCCCACGTGTGTGCACTCAACTTCTTCCCTGGAGAGGAATTATACAATGTACAGTGATGGAATCGGGGTGACTGTCATATCCCTCACCTCAAAAACTATCCTTTTAGTGGTGAGATCATTTGAAAATTTCCCATCTAGCTATCCTGAAACAAGCACTAAGTTATTAGATCATTCTCCTCTGCTGATCCCATCACCTTGACTAAAATGACAATCATTTGAATATACCCATACTTGTTTTCTTGGGAATACACTGTCTTCCGTTTGTCTGTCTGTCTGTATGTATGTATGTCTCTCTCTCTCTCTCTCTCTCTCTCTCTCTCTCTCTCTCTCTCTCTCTCTCT
>JABTXL010004601.1:1891863-1921329 GCA_025134845.1 Neodon shergylaensis | reverse complement strand
TCTCTCTCTCTCTCTCTCTCTCTCTCTCTCTCTCTCTCTCTCTCTCTGTCTCTCTGACATGAAGCTAATGTCACGAGGACGGCATACACACACACACATACACACACACACACACACACACAGAGAGACAAAAACATGAGGACAGGATCCATGGCAACTTCCAAAGAACAGTCCCACTGCACAGTGGGGTTTTCAGAAGAGCTGCCCATGCGACAAACATAACCAGGGGAGCAACAGAAGGAACCTAAGGATTCAAGAGAGCTTTGTGGTCTGGATGAAACACCTCCCACACTCACTCCTTCCCCAGCTCTCCCATTCCTCACCCACCTAACTTTGTGCCCTCTGAAGAAAACTTTTTAAAAGAAATTGTTTCCAAATATTTTGGATACCACTGACCAATATTTTTATGAACCTAGGCTCAAAGTTTATAGAAGTATACGTAAGTATTACTAGACATAAATGGCCTTGATCAAGTCTTCACTTGTGAAAGTTCTCCTAGAGAACGGCAGACTCTAGAGGAAGGCGGTCTCTCTAATCAGCAGCATCTTCTCCATCCTTTAGTTACCTGAGCTTTAATCTTAGGGCTTCTGACAATATAAATGCCCCTGTCGGGATCAGTGAGGACCACTACTGTGCTGCAAGGACTCCCTGGATGTTAGGGAGAAGACACTCCGCCTCCTCACCATGTCCTATCCTACACACATGAAAGGGATGCCAAAAATGTGACTCGACTGTAAGATCAGAGAAAAGAAAAGATTCATCTGACTACTCCCACAAAATTATAACATGAGGCCAGGACACCCTGTCACTCCTTCTCAGTTGGGATGGCACTGCGAATATGGCCATCCCGATGACAAGAAGCTAACGTCACACTAATGGAAAACGAAGAGCCCTGATGTTACCACTAAAGGCATGTGATCTGTGAGTCTCAGTCAGCTGTCATGACACATTATTTCCTACCCAGAGGGAATAATAGACAACCTCAAACCCTTTCAGCTCAGAGAACTGTTAATAAGAATAAAGAAAACACTAGGGTAACCTCCAACCTGCTGTGTCATTCTGGGAGACAGAAAAAGAAAATAGAAAACAGCAAAGAAACTCATTTCCCATAAATCCTACCTGTGTCCACATAAAATGTTACATCTGGGGAATCTCTTTAGCTTCCTGTTTCCTGACTCCTCTGTACTATCAAACCAAAACAGAGAAATAAAATCCCACTGCCTCTTCTGAGGCTGCCTGGGTATTGAAACACAGATAACATGAGTTTGGTCTTCACTTCTAGTTCTCAGGGGAGCCAACCTTCTCCCCAGTGCCCACTCTGTTTCCTTGGGAAGCCAGGCTAGGGCAAAGACCCATCATGGGGTGCCCACCACTCACTGAACCACTTCGCCCACTGGTACCTTGGATAGGACATCAATATCAACAAGTAAGCAGCTAGGACCCGTCACAACAGGGAGGTTGTTTCTATCTGGTGCTACTCAAAGCCACAAGAGAAGTCAGAATGTCCATCAGGAAGCACAGAAGCGACTGGAGAGTCTTGTCTATGGAGTGAAGGGTGCTGACCTTTATCCCAAATGTACCTCTTTCGCATGACCTTGAGGACTGAGACACCTTTAGCTTCTTTTGTAATGACAAAGCACCTCAGGGGCCCGGCTAATCTCTTCACTGCCCTTCTGTTCCCCAGGAAAAATATAGTAAGAAGACAAGACCACTGTTTCCACGAGAATTATTACTATTTATCGTACTTCATCATTTATGGTTTATATTTCGCTTAGAAAGTAAGTTCCTATAAGAAGAACCAGCAGCTGTAAAGTTCGCATTGGGAAAGAATGAAGAAAATCAATTAATAAATATACCAAGCAATCAGCCATGGACACTCTCATTGATGTTTCTGGTTTTCCTGCTTGTAGAACACATCCATAATGCCGAACCATTTTCCTGGGGTAAAACTTTCCCCAGAAACACAAAAAAGCTGAGTCATGTGACTTCCACTAAAATCACATCCCAAATTCTCAGGTCATCTCTGAGGGGGCAATGCCAGCAGCTGCTCCCATTGTAAACTGATGGGGGGGTGGAATAAAAACAGGGAACAAATTCTTTGTTGTCGGATTTTCACCGGTTTCCAATTGTTGGATGCTCAACAGAAGGTGTGTGACAAAAAACATTTCCAAAAAATGTAACTGCCATTACGATTGCTTATTCCCTGTCCAGTTTTTTTTTTTTGAAGTTGGCCTCTAGTGTGTGAGGTGGCAATATGACTGAGCTATAAAAAGACATGTCAACTAATCATTGCCCCAGAATTTCCAAATTCCCCTCTACTGAGCAGTATCCAAAAAGACTTGGGCACATATGGGAAGAGCTTCAACCTGAGCCGACTCAACGTGAGCTGACTCAGCTATGGGCAACCCTTAGGCTTTTCTTCTTTTCTCTCTTGAGCTGTGTGGATGGCAGGCATGCTGGCAAGGACTGCAATGGCTATCTTTTGATTTTGAAGTAGCACTAAGGATGGAAAGGGTGGCCTAAAAGGAGCTGACCAAGAAAGCAGAAACAGACTGGGCCAAGGATGACTGGATAGATTGCATGCAAACCCTTCCCACTTCCTTCATGATTCCTTTTGCACGAGACAAACGGGAACCTCTATTTTGAGCTACTAGTATCAGGACCCAAGCAGGTGGTCCCAATTACATGTTACACAAATAGTTATTAGATTTTTTTGACTTCTTTGCAAACTTTTCTCCTCCTGCAATGTTGTATATTTAACCATTTGATATCCACTACTTGACAGTCCACACACCAGCTGATTAGGTTCTCTCGGCCCCCAAGTTAAGCGCCTTCATCAGGAGTTCCATCTGGACTGTGCACCAACTTCTACTGACCCAACTTTGAGCAGAAGATTCCTTTAAAATACAATTACATCATTCCCACCTCCCCTTTTTCCTTCCAGTCCCCCCATGTATTTCCCACCTGGTTTCCTCTCTTACTCAATGCCTCTTTTCCTTTGTTGCACACACACACACGCACGCGCACGCACGCACGCACGCACACACATACCCTGCTCAGTCAGTCTAGTGTTAATTGAGTCTGTCTATCTTCAAGACTGGCCATTCTTTCTACACCATCCTGCCTTAGGTGTCTTCTTAACTACAGGCTTCGTGGGATTTTGAAAAGACTAATTTTTTTTGACATATGTTAGCGGGATGCTTCAGACATAGAAAGGATGAAGCCTTCAATGTATCTGTCACAACGGTCACAGTGTAGAGCACCTGCCACAGAGCAGACACACAGCAAACATTTGCTGAATGAACTAAGTTTAACCAATTCTACTTAAAAATCTGAAACATCACTAGGGAAGTGTGTGTGTGTGTGTGTGTGTGTGTGTGTGTGTGTGTGTGTGTGAATGTATACCTATTCATAGGTAAGGAGGACAAGATGCCCTTGTGGAACTTCTCAAGAGTCACACTCTCAGCTCAACGAGGCAATCACATCCCCTGAACTCACTTTGTCTTATCCATGAGCAACAACACAGAATAGCAGAATTCCTGAGCGTGTGGCACACAAGATGTGGTGATTTTAACAGTATCTTGTACTGGACTGGCTCAGGAAGGGGCTCACAGAACAAATGGCATTTATATCATAACAGAAGCCAGATAAAAATAAACATTGGAGAAGACCTCTCTCAAAATATAAATGTTACATGTGAAACTTCATTTTAAAAGCAATAATGTAGCTCTTGTAACAATTTTGAGCACTTGGGGAAATACCGTTCCCAGGAACGAGTTTTAAATGGTAATAAATAAACAAATACATGAGAGCTGGAAAAGCAACTTGAAAAGCAATGCCAAATGAATTTAATTGCCATCCATAACAAAGGCGGATGATTTATTTTAAATGATTAACCAAAGATCCACACATTCACCACACTCATGCCTACCAGTGCAATTGAATGCGGAACTACCAATGAAGTGTGGCTGGGCAAGTTGCCAAGAAGTGTGTAAACTGTGCACACTTTGAAAGCAGTAAGTATATTGAAAAAGGAAAACAATGCTCCAGATGTGTGGCCTATGAGAAGTATGCTAGAGCAAGAACTTAGATTACATTTGTCACACACACACACACAACTATATTCAGTTTCTTTTGTTGAAATCATATGACAACACAAATGACATATATGATAATTAAAACATTACCAAAAATTTATAAATATCAACAGTCTGAAATTGAAAATTAATATATAGGCAAAGTCCACTAGCCATACTGACACAGGATTAACAGACATAGTAGTTTATAGAAGTGAGTTGATAGATAGTTCTCAGCACAGGAAGGTAGAGCTAGGCAGCATTAGTAGAGTTGGCTAAGTTATTATCCATCAGAGAACTTCAGAAGTTATCCCTGGATGCTGTTTAAAAATTATGCTCAGTGTTTTGCAGATAATGCTGTCAGTTCCTGGGAAAATAGCTTCTGTTATTTTTTTACATTGTTGACTTTTATGTCTAGGAGTTAGCTGCATGTTTTTATGCATACCAAATGCATTTGTGGTACTTGTGGAGGCTAGAAGAAGGTGTCAGATCCCCTGGAACTGGAGTTACATGAGACTGTGAGCTGCCATGTTGGGTGCTAGAAACTGAACCCAGGTCGTCTGCAAGATCCGCAAATGCTCTTAACCACTGAGCCATTACTACAGCTCCATGGTTTTAGTTTTTCACATGTAATAATGTTCCTACCTCCTAAGAAGATTGTTAATTTATTGTTTTTCTTTTTCTACATTGTGCATTAGTGACATAAAGGTCTATTTAAGATTTATGTAAAAAAAAAAAAAAAAAAGATTTATGTGACCCCCATAGCAGGATGCCAGCTGTTAATCTAAAACTCAACTTTCAAAGTAAGTCTGTTGCTCTTACCTACTCTTGATTCCTGCAAATGATTGAAATTAAGGAGAAGAACCAGGCTTCCACTTCTACCTCTACCAGTTCCCACACTGAACCCACTGAGAATGGCCCTGCTTCTCTAGGTTTGTGTTCTCCCATCTACAAATGAAGACTGTCGGGTTAGATGGCTTTCAAGTCCTTCAGTAGTTCGCTAGACAATTCCATTTGACTTTAATTGTCGATTTGTGTATTTGGTGAGTTAGCTTTGAAGCTATTTCCTTTCAGAGGCCAGGAGCAACCGTGCTAAGTACAATCTCGATGTCTGCGACCTCCAAAGATGCTGGCTTTTGTTTGGCATGCAATACTGAATCAAGGCACATTTCACCGGGGTACATTTCCCCATAAGAAATATCGCTTTCCATTAAAATAACAAAGCACTAATATTATCACAAATCACACCACTAAACGAAAAGAAAAAAAGTAATGAATGTAGGCACAGTGGGACATAAACTATTTAATCTAATCATAACATCCTCCAAATCTAATTAGGGAGCTCGCCATTCATTCATTTGTCAATTGTTTATTGAATGTGTACTACATGTTAGGTGCTGTGCTAAATATTCTCATAGGATAAAAAAAGGCTTCTAAGACACAGACGCCACTTCAACCTGTCATAGTCTATCAAAATCTCATACAGTTCTTCTGACATCAGCTTTTTATTAGCTGCTTGCTGCTTTTAGGTGTGAAGATATTAATTTACTTGCTCAGCCTTCTTACCTTATAAAACTGTCCAAATATTCAAAACTACTCTCACGCATGGCTCATTTCATTAAAAGTCACTAATGACTTTACCTCTCAGAAACGGTATTTTAATAAATATTTTGGTGTATTGAGTATTGTGCCAGGCAATGGGTTAGTCTGTGATTAATCAATTGAGGTATACAGTGAACAAAGGAGTTTGGGGGAGGGTCCCCAGTTTTATAGAGCTTTTCATTCCATCCCAGTAGGACTGCATGCTGGGGAACAGCTTCAAAGCTGGCACCTACAGGATATTAGAACCACATAGCAGCAAGTGGGGACAATTCGATGAGGTAAATGTGGAGGACAAAAGACAGGAGGAGCTTTGGGAAAGACAGAGTGAGTAATGGAAGATATCATTTATTGCCTGAGAAATGTATTTAAGTACTTTCTGTGTTTGAATTCCCAATTTTGGATCTTATGTCTAGGAAGAAAGGAACTTTCTAGAAGGGAGAGGACTGTGAGACACCACGGTCCTACAGCTGATACTGTTCAATCAATGATCATACTCTCAGATATTTGATTACAGTTATAGCTGAATTTCAACTCCTGGCTCTTCTGATTCCTATACAAAGATGACAAGTATCATTTGGAGGGAGTACTAATCGTTGGGGTTAGAATATACTCTGCCTGTTCTCAGCATTCCCAGTACTATCTTCAGAATATTGGGTGACTTATTTACCCCACAGGGCTTCAGTTCTCTGATCTGTGACATGAGGCTAATGGTTTATGCTGTATGCTTACACTTGGGTAAACATACCATCTGTCCCCGGGGATACAAAGTAATATGCCAGGGAGGTCAACTCAGAGACACAGGATAAATAGACAAGTGAACTTAGCAGAATAGTTTGGAAAATTTATGTTTAAATATTTTGCCTTAGAATGTAGAATTCTTTTGCATTTTTTAAGATTAAAAAGTCACATGCCTAGATATTTCATGCTTTTGATAAGCTACTTCAGGCAGTATTGCCACATTCATGAGAGCACTTCCCACGTGAATTTCCAAGGAAAAGTTTTAAAAGAACTAACTGGACAATCTCATAGCTACTCCACCCAGAGCCATGTGTCTGGGGCCCATGATTCTTCTAATGGCTCTTCATTCCTGCGTCATTTAGTGCTTAGTTCTACCTCTCTCTATGAATGAATTAACCAAAGTAGATTGTCCCATGTTGCTTTCAATTCAACATAACTTTTCCAATTCAAAGAAATAACTTTAAAAAAAGTACTTATAAAATTTCTGATAAATACTAAACGGCAGTTTTGAGAGGGGGGAAAGGAGGAGAGAGAGGAGGGGGAGATTTGTGTTCAGCACATCTCCTTAGCATTCCTTTCTTCTGTGTCTCAGTTTTCCTCAAGGTAGATATACTTCTCTTTGTCACAAGAAAACGGCTACCAATGGCAACTGGGGTCCTTGTCTTAAGAAAGGGCTAAGGAGACAGCTCAGTTTGATGCTTCCTGTTATAAACGATCACCGGAGTTTGATGGAGAAAGTCAAGACAGGTGTACCCCAGTGATTTTCTGGCCAACCATCCTAGATTACTTGGCAAGTTATGGGCTACTGAGAGACCCTGTCTCAAAGAAACAAGCACAAAGTAGTCAAGGAGTAACACAAGAGTTTGTCCTTTTACCTCTATACATAGACACACAGACAGACACACACACAAAGATGGCAGACAGACAGAAAGACAGACAGATGCATACATGTGTTCAAGGGCATGAGGAAAAGTAGAGCTTGACCGGAAGACATGTCTTTGGAAGCAATGATGCTGCAGCACTGCCCCCGCCCTTCCCGCTTTCACTTCCTGGACACTCTGAAGTGAGTCACCTCTACTCCAACCTCTTTTATGCCACCAGAGCCCAAAGCAGCAGAGCCAAGCCACTAGTGATGGAAATCTTTGTGTGAGACAAACTGAATCTTTGCCCTTAAGTCACTGTGTAAAATATCCACCACTGTGCTTGAAAGCGAACTCAGCATTCTGAGCTGGCCGCTGGCCGGCTCGTGAGGATGTCAGAAGCACAAACTTGACTCTCCTGTGCCTGACACAGATGAGCAACCATCCCATCCCGCTCCTCTCCTGCCTTCTCATCCCAGCGCCCTTTCCCCTGGTGACCGAGAGAACATTTTCTTTGGAATTCCACTCACAATGTTTCTATTATGTCCATCCCATTCCAAGGCAATGCTTGTCATTTCACCATTCCCGGAGCTTTCCTTGTCACCCAGGTCCTTGCTCTACCTCATGAATCTTTGCCTTTAGTCGTTTGCTCATTCGTTGGGACTTTGCTTCCTTTTGTGCTCATTTTGCTCATTTAGAAAGCATAAGGTATTTGAAACCACACTACAAGGAAAGACTTGTGAAATACCCTCCCCTCCCCCAATGGTCTTTAAGCTTCATGCTTCCTTCCCTGACCTTTTTATGAACCCTAGATGTAGAGGGTTATTTTTTTTTCTCCACTCAGTTCCAATCAAAGGCACTGAAGCCCTACCTGATCTCATGTGTTGGCCAAAAAGAGGATTCAGAGAGCTACTAGAACAACAGGTTGAATTCTAAACTTAAAGCAAGGAAAAGTTGGTATAGCAACTTTGCCTTAACCCCTAGATTCTGGTCTAATGTAGGATGGTGCAATCTTGTCCTCAACTTTATCCCATCCTCAGAGTCATTCTCCAACTTCTAGACCTTTCATTTCACAAATGAAATGTTCCCTAACACGCAATGCATCTAGACCCTGATTGTTGTACAGGGGACAACAGTGCGCCCCTCCTCAGCTGCGAGTTCCTGTCTGGATTTGTTGGTTCATATGGACGTGGAAAGTCAAAGGAACAGAGGCAAAGCACCTTCACATCTTCACAGGAAGCAAAAGGAAAAGGGAAAAGCAAGAGGCCAAGAACCAAACATTAAACATTGGCAACCATGAGAACCAGAGGAAGAGAGAGAACAGAGGGAGCACCCGAAGCTAGGAAGACACTGCCTCATAAGGTGACCTGAGACAGAAGGAGGGATGAAATCTGCACAGAGGTGGTGTTATTCAATGTTAATGATTGGAAGATCAGGAGGCTGCCAAGACTCTTAGAATTGTCAAAGCAGGGTAACAAAGAATCCTTCTGGCAGGTGATTGAGTATGAGTAGAACAAAGACAAAATGGCCCTAGATTGACAGAGAAATAAGGCGAGAAATTGACAGTAGACTCCCATTAAACAGAAGACCTATAAAAATCTACAAGCACTATTTAAATTTCTAAGCAAAATCGCAAGTATGATTATGCCTGTTAAGTCTAGGAATGTGACTGCATGTTTAGGAAGGATGGCCACTGTGTGAATTCTCTTTTAAACAGAGGGATGCAACTCCATGAGTTCAAACCTCACTATATGAATTCTGGAAATAAAAAGTAACAAAGAAGAAATATATTGCATTGGCATTTTCCAACACTGTATCCAAATATTTCTTCTTTAACATGGATAAATGACTACCAAGAAACTTTGGATCTCTCAAACATTTATTAAATTGTTATATAATACCATATATTGTCTATGCCATATTTTAAAGGCTTCTTTTCTCCAAATAAAAGAGTCTGATTGTATGGTTTGGTGGCTAAAAATTGCCATTCTTGTTATTTAAAAAGTATAAATGTCGCCTAGAGGAATATATATGAAGTCAGCAGCCACTGTGGGAAGTGGATGGGACCTCAGTAGGAGCAGTTAGGTCATTTGGACTTACCAGTGTCCCAAATCTCTGAAATCATGAGCTGAAACAGTCCATTTTTCCTCTAATTGTTAATTATGAATATTTTGCCAAAGACAGATATTTGACTAACCTAACACTCACTGAACATGAAGGATTCAGAAGGGAAGTAAAATTATCAGGAGTGGTAAACATATAGATGTATTTATAGGTAATGAGATGTGATTAAATATTCCTTCTTTATTCTATAAGCCAAAGGCAGAAAAGGCCTACTGTTACTAACCACAGTGCAGCAACTATACAGATAAGGCTACTAGCCAAAATTTGCTAAAGGCAATAGGAACAAGAAGATACAGTTTGTCATTTTAAAAGTCCACGAACATTCCATCTATGCAGGCATCACCAACAGACATTACCCACTATCCCACCACCCATTATTCCCTAAGTGTTTATTGTTTTATTTTCTAATTGTCTGGGGAAGGTGGCAAACTGGAAACTCTACTACTCAAAGAACCCATTCCTGTACTGAAAAGAAATCAGCAAGAGCGTTCACCAATAGCCTCCACCAATTCTGAAGAGGGACGAAGCCAGGCAGAGCTCGACTCGTGCTCTCAGGCACTGGGCACTGACACTTGGCTTACACTCTCAGACAATAATTGGAACAGCAGGATAAAGATTTTGCATAGGAAACAACATGAGTGTATTTGCCGCTGGTTACCAGTGAGGCTTCCTGATAATGAACCTGGGATGAAAGAATCTCAACAGCCAGGCACTTCCACTTTTAGTGGCCATCTTTCCTAAAGGTGGTATCTTTTAGTGTAGGGTCAGTTTTTCTCCTGGATGCTGAACTGAGTGATTGAGCATAAGATTCTAGAGCAAACTAAATGCTGATAAAGGGATCTAATTCTTCTCTGGAATACTGTTGGCAGTGGAAAATGAGGGTGATACCTCATTTCCATGTTTTCTGGCAATCCATACACATGGCTGAGTATTGCCCCTCTTCCCAGAGAACCCACACGGGAGTTCAGGATCATCAACACATTGATTCTCCAGAGAAATCAAAGTAAACGATGAGGTCACCTCTGCATAATTAAACTAAAAATAAATTCCATCTTGTATGGAAACCACTATGGACACTTTTTTGTAAACATAACTCTGGTCTCAGGGAAGTAAAATGAACTGAGGATTTTGTTGATTTTGAAATGCGTCTTCCCTACTGAATGCATCTTATCTGACACTGAACTTCATCCTCAAAACATTTTAACAAGAACGCACACCTTAGCTATATCACTCAGCAAATAGTAATTGAGGAAGAACCCTGTACCAGCTGCTGGTCTTGAATCTGGGGACACAACAATGAACTACAAGAAGAAAGTGGGCTCTCCACCCCTCTTATGATGCACACAAATTTTTCCACTCTCACCCATGTATCTACCACGTGCACACACAAGGCAAGCGATACCTGCTTCCCTTCTTCACTGTTATTCTAACAGTGTCTGCCATCCACAGTCATTAAGTTTGATGATGTAAAATTGCAACACAAAACCGAATCACTTAGTAATCTGTGAGCCATTGATGGTTTTATCTATAACAGGTTCTTCTTTGAATGATACACTGTTATCTTGGAGGTAGAGAGAAAAATACCCTCTCAGAATTCATGTTTTTATGCACCTTGTTTCAAATGTCATCTTTTTCTTGCCCTTGACCTGTTGTAAGAGACCCCCAAGGTCTACTAATGTAGCATTCACCATGAGAATCACTCCTTACTTTTGGAGGGGGGGGTCACATTTCACAGATCACAATTGCACAGGATTGCTTTCACCATGTGGCCACAGCATGCTGCAGAGTCCACTCTTCCCCACAGTCCCTGCTCCTGTTTCACACACCCCCTAGAATTGTCTTTGTCCATATTTTGTTCAGACACATTACCTTTGACACTGACTTCTGATGATGCTGCCTCCCCAGAACGTGCCCTCACCCTTGGATCTGTATGCCTAAGCAGTCATTAACCTTTCCCTTTCTCGGTGTTCCCACAATGCCTAACAAAGAACCACATTGATTAAACTTCCCAGATCTATTTCTCCATCTGAAAGGAGAGATGAAATCCTGACCAATTTTGTTAAGATGGTCTTACACAGTTCCCTTAATGTGAAAAACACTCAGAAATATCTGAAGAACAAACACTTGAAAGAATTTCATGACACAACTCAATAAATCATAACAAAAAAACGTCAAGTGACAGAAACTTAAGAAATTACCAAGCTCTTCTAACCATAAAAATATTGCTTAGCACAATACTTCATTTTTCAACAATTTTAATGCTATGTATTTATCTCCTTGTTGTAACAAGTTATCAAACACAAGTAAGTGCTTGTTTAAACTTGAAAAAATCCTACAGGGATCATGGAAGAAGACGGAAAAGACACAGTAAGCAACTGAGCAAATATGTGTTGTGAGATTTACCCTCTGCCCAGGAGACACCAGAGAGAACTTCATTAGCTAAGACCTTCCTTCATCTATGAGGTAATGAAAGGGGAATTGGCAAAGCCCTCAAGCAAGGGAGTGGGTGACATCAACTTTATCCTGAGCAATTTAAGTCTGTCTACAGTGCCATGCCCTCCAGAAAAGGATTCAGTAAAAAGATGAGTTAATTATTCATTTAATTTATCACTTATTTAAAAAAGGCGTGAACTTGAACTCTGAACGTGGGAACTCTCTACATAGTCAGGAAGTTTGGCCTCAATTAGTTGTTACTTTCCTGTTCTGAACCAGCTGTCTCATAATAAAAATCATAAGGCAGACAGTTTGGAAATTTCTCTGTTGCATAAATAATGGGTCTTGTCTTTGTCCCAGGTTCCAAAAGTTAAATCTTTGGTGTTTCCCAAGAGATAAAAGTATCTTTTTTATTTGTGTTAAGATCTCAGACCACACATAAATTTCTCCTTATGGAGGAATTCCCAGTGGGTACTACTTTGTTTTCATATCTAACTGAGCCAGGAAGACAAACTATGCAATTAGAAGGGACTTTGAGCCAAGAGATTTCCACTGACTTCTGGGGACAGAACAGGGGATACGGACTGAGGTCAAGGATACAGCTAACACAGACACGTTTGGGTAATAGAGACCCCAAAGTTCTTCGAAACCTTGGACGCTGGGAGGCCTTGCCAGGCAAATGAACACACTGGTGTGTCCAGAAGGTAACATGTCACGATTCCAGTGGAGTACTTGGAAGTTCTAGATACTCAAGCACTTCTAGACTTGCCAGGGAAGTGAACACACTGGTGTGTCCAGAGGGTAACATGTCACGTTTCCAGTGGAGCACTTGGAAGTTCTAGATACTCAAGCACTTCTCGACTTGGCTCTATGTAGCTCTTCGTTGATTGGCTCTTGTTTACAGCCATGTTGTAAGAATGTAACAGACATGGTGCTTTCCTGAGATTTGTGGGACATTCTCATGAAAACAGACCTGTAAGGTGGGAGGACTTTCAAACTCATAACCAGTTGAGTACACCGCTGGCCAGAGGACCACCGGTTACAAGAGGCATCTGACATGAGATGGGGGTTGTTGGGAACTCTTCAGTTCACTTCTGGAATCTGTGCTTACTGAGAGGTGGGGTGGCCCTCAGCAGGGCTGTAGTGGATCATTACACTGCCCCGAAGGCAGAGCATATGTCCATTCAGCATGAATAAAACACGGCAGGTCTGGAATCGCGGAATGTGTATCTAGCCCTACCTTCAGTTACTTTCCCATTGCTCTGCCTGACAAAAGCAGCTGAAGGCAGAAAGTATTTACTGCGGCTTTCGTTTCCTGAGGAATACAGGCAATCATGATGAGGAAGACAGGGCATCAGTCAGAGAGGACGTGGCAGCTGAAACAGAAGGGTACCAGGCCACATTATATCTGTCTTCAGAAAGCCAAGAGCAAACAGGAATGGTGGCTGAATTGTATAACGATGCCTCAAGGCCTGTTCCTAGCCACCCACTTCCTTTATCAAGGCTCCACCTCTTAAAAATTCCACGATGTTCTCGAATCAGCTGAGGACTGTATTCAAACATGTGAGCCTGTGAAGGCCACTTCACATTCAAATTGTAACTGGAGCCAAACCTGTCGTTTTATACATACGATCTAAAACAAGCAACACAACAGAGTGTCCGTTCTCTCACCCTTGCCCTGTAGCTCCTGCTATGTCCTGTCTTCATATGGCTACCATAGTTCTCAGCGTGCTTCCCACCCTCTGGGTCCTGACCCCTCTGGCGGGGGGGGGGGGTCAAATTACCCTTTCACATCAGATATCCTGCATATCAGATATTTACATTATGATTCATAAAGTAGCAAAATTACAGTTATGAAGTAGCAACAAAATAATTTTATGGTTGGGGTTTACCATGACATGAGGGGCTGTATTAAAGAGTCCCAGCATTAGGAAGGGTGAGAGCCACTAATCTAGACATAAGCTTTTCTGGCTTCCTTTATTAGCAATGGCAAGAAGACAACTATAAAAGCCCGACCACTGCTGTTGTTCTACCTAAGACACCCCTCAGTGGGCCTACTAATTTCCTCTAAGATTTGTAAAAGGAAAAAACTCATTTTTTGTTGATCTTCATTGGCCTAGACTTGCTTTCTGCTTTAATATCAACCCCCATCCCTTACATGTGGCCATCTTCTTTGAATTCCCCAATAGAATGCTAACATCCTGAAAGCAGAAAGTGATGGCTCTTAGCCAACGACTTACCTTCAGCATTTAGAGAGGCACATGATAAATAAATAAGAGGTTTTTACTAAACTAGGTATATGGATCAGTGATTCGTTTTCCTGAAATCTGGTAGGCTTTGAAGCTTCATTAAGAGCCATAAATAAAGGACATTGAGCCTATAATTTGTGATCCTAGAGAAGCTAAATAAGAAGGTGAACCCAAAGAAAAACATATAGGCATCCTCCTGAATATTAACCTTCATCAGGCAATGAAAGGAGACAGAGACAGAGACCCACATTGGAGCACCGGACTGAAATCCCAAGGTCCAAATCAGGAGCAGAAGCAGAGAGAGCACGAGCAAGGAACTCAGGACCGCGAGGGGTGCACCCACACACTGAGACAATGGGGATGATCTATCGGGAACTCACCAAGGCCAGCTGGCCTGGGTCTGAAAAAGCATGGGATAAAACCGGACTCGCTGAACATAGCGGACAATGAGGACTACTGAGAACTCAAGAACAATGGCACTGGGTTTTGATTCTACTGCACGTACTGGCTTTGTGGGAGCCTAGGCAGTTTGGATGCTCACCTTACTAGACCTGGATGGAGGTGGATGGTCCTTGGACTTCCCACAGGTCAGGGAACCCTGATTGCTCTTCGGGCTGACAAGGGAGGAGGACTTGATTGGAGGGGGAGAGAAATGGGAGGCGGTGGCGGGGAGGAGGCAGAAATCTTTAATAAATAAATAAATACATACATACATACATACATAAAAAAGAAATCTACATGGAATTTTCTGTAACAACTCTAAAAAAAATGATTACCCCAAAATTCAAAAGAGAAGCTGAAGAAAGGTTAAAGAAACAGGTAACAGAATGCTAGGGATTGTAGCCAGATGAAGGACCTGTAGAGTGTTGAGGATGGCAAAGATGGAAGAATGAAGGTGTTGGTAAGAAGTGAAAAGATACAAGAGAAAGACCATTGATGTTAGAATTCTCAACGAAAATACAGGAGATGGCAATGTCTAGTAGCAAGTGTTACACTCATTCAGAAAAGGGAAGTTACCCTGCCTGTTATAGCAAAGATAATAGGAAATAAGTCCTACAAAACAAATCTCAGAAATGTTGGGAAATTGCAGAGAAACAATGGTTTGAAAGAACTGACCCTGACCTGTACAGAAACCACCAGATCATAAAGAAAATTAAGTCCCTGAGAACTGGCCAGTTTGAGATCAGCTGTGTTATGAATGTCTAAGAAGCATCCTGGATATCAAAGATGGCGGGCAAATAGCATTTCACAGCTCGTTAATAGTTTTGTATTAATTACACTTTGAAATGGCAATTTAATTTTGGATGCGTTAGGCTAAACAGATCGTATAATTAAATTTTATCTCATGTGTTTCTATTTACTTGTCCATGTGGTCAGCAGACTATTTAAATGACACATGGATGCTATCATAGCATCTCTGTGAGTTGTATTCATACAGAAAAACTGTGACTGTATAAAGATTTCTGCCCATTTGATTCCAGCCCTCAGGAAAAGGACAATGAAAAAAGGTGTTCCCCTCAGAGAAATAATAGCTAAGAAAAAAATGGTTTTGACATCAGGAAAGAGGTAAAAACACACTGACAAACAGCTGATAGGATCCATTAGCAGGAAAAGTAACCACTCTGCAGTTTCTCTACTCCATGCCAGCTTAAAAGCTAAGAGCCATTAAATCAGTTAAAACTGACTACATTTTCGTAGGAGGAGAGCGAATGAAAGAACCGTCCAATGACGATACAGTGATCCCCAAGCATCTATGGGAAAGGCCATGTTTCCTAGGCACTAGAGATCTACAAATGGATAATTGGCTGTCCTCATTAGTCTCAGTAAGAGAGGCAATTCTGTAAACGTAGATACAGTCCAATACATATCTTCAAATATACTGTAAGTTTTGAGGTCACAGCTTCAGGTGAAGCCTACACACTTGACATCGTGTATGCTACATTCCAGCTGGGGCTTGTGCTAAGAAAATAGTCTACACAGTACACTTTTGGTTCTTGTTACAAAAACGGTCATTCTCTCACTGAAGAGCTTTTAGTCTAAGAAAACACATTATGTTGGGTAATTTTCAGTGTCATTTGGGAAGAGGACCTCTCACTGTCTCCATAAGACCTGACTTGCCCATAGGCAAATGTGTGGTTCATCCCCCCCGCCCCTCCCTCTCTCTCCGGATTTTTTTTTGAGACAAGGGTTCTCTACATATCTTTGTCATGAAACATAGTAAGTAGACAAGGCTAGCCTTGAACTCAGAGATCTGCTTGCCTCTGCCTCTGGAGTGTTGGAATTAGAGGTGTGCACCACCATGCCAGGCTTTGTAGCGAATTTTCTTGATTAATGGTTTACATAGACAGGCCCAGCACACTGTAGGTATTACCACCAATGGGCAGGTGGTCTTAGATGGTATAAGAATGCCAGCTGAGACAGCCACAGGGAGAGAACCAGGAAGCAGCATTCCTTTGTGGCTTCTGCTTCAGTTCCTGCCTTGAGTTCCTGTCCTGGCATGCTTTGAAGGTGGACTATGATTGGAACTATAAACCAAATAAACTCCTTTCTCCACAATTGATTTTGGACATTGTGTTTTATTACATCACTAAAAACCCTAACTAAGAAATGTTTTCGAGGGAAAACGTTTGTAAGAATCAAGTAAAATAAAAGCTTGCAAATCCCATTTCAACTACAACGATGGGCCATTCAAAACTTAACAAATATCAGGTTATGGGGATGCAGGT
Source organism: Neodon shergylaensis (assembly GCA_025134845.1). Classification (NCBI taxonomy): domain Eukaryota; kingdom Metazoa; phylum Chordata; class Mammalia; order Rodentia; family Cricetidae; genus Neodon; species Neodon shergylaensis. Next base: position 1,904,521 of record JABTXL010004601.1, on the reverse strand, counting down.
CAGTGGGGGCAGTGTCACATGAGTGTGTACAAAGTCTGGGGGTTCATGCCTAGTATCATAAGAAAAATAATAACACTGCATATTCTCTTATTATTTTAGATGTATTTATATAGAGCAAGTGGCACACAGTACCTGTTTTCACTATGTTTAAGATTCCACATGATTACAAAGGAGAATAATATATCATTCATTCTCTTGATTCTTTTAAAATTATTTGGGGGGGACCTAAAGAAGAGACTAATATTTCACATATTTTCTGAGTATTAGTTTGACTTTTATTCATTTTAGATTTTTGTCTTCTTTTTAATTATATAAAGATGATTATTTATATTTAAAAGAAAATTCTAAGCATATGACTTTTAGGTTCTTCTTTCTTTTGAAGGCACCAAGCAAAAGTGAAGCTAATGATGATGACTTGCATCAGTGTAAAGTGGGCAAACACACATAAAGGTTTGAGCTGAGAATGAACTGTCTTGGGTTCCTCCTAGTCAGAAAGGCCCTGGATGGAAAGAAACATAAGGCATTAGTATTGGAGGCATCTAAATCCAAATCTAACTTTCATCGCTAATTATGGCATTGTGAATCAGATTCTTAGATCTTCAATTTAATCACCAAGAAAATGTAGGCAAGAGGCTGCATGTGTTTAGTATTATCAAAAGTGAGAATTCCAGGACTAGGTAAATATTGCTCGGTAACAGACACCCTCAAACCCTCCTCTTTACCCTAAACCCCTCTGCTACACCACATGACTTTGGCTGCCTGCCTCCTCCCTCCTCTAACAGTGACTAAATTATGCCAGCCTACAGACCCGCCATTATATCATCTCATATTTAATCACTTCTATAGCGCTAAGAAACAAGTGATAGAAAGTTTTAATGATGCCGCTGTGACTATCGGCATGAGAAAAGGTGTCACCCACTAAATCCCAACAAGCTAAATTCTAGTAGACTTGTATGTTCTAAGATCTTTACATGATATTTTATCTTTATCAGAAAAAAATTTATCTTTTATGGAACAAAGTGAGATATCGATTAAAATTTTTATTTTGTCAAATTTTCCAATGTTGCTATTGGTCTGTTTCATTTAAGAAGATATAAATATTTACCAAAAAGTTCCTAAATGGAGTGTATTTTATTAAAATAAAGAATGCATAGGGAAAAAGGGCCGAGAAGCATATGTTAACAAGACCACACAATATAGTTCATTGGATTTCAAAGAATCTATTCAGGACAACTTAGTATTTTATGCGAATTTATGGTCCAAGATGTTCTTAGGAGAATGATTATATAGACTCTTTCCCTCTATTTGACCAAGCTTGCCCTGAAACTCCAACCAATTGGCTTCCTCACATGCAACAAGGTCTCCATCAGAAGACGGAAGATGGCATGTACCAGGGAGGGTATGAAGAAGGGAGAACCAACCCTTAATATTGGTGAAAAGGCTATAAATAAAGCTACGACAAAAGCAGGATGGAGGCTTCTACAAAGTTATAATAAAACTACCATATGATCCAGCAATCCTACTCTTACACACAGAGCCAAAGTAAACGCACACAGTTTAGAGAGACATATGCATCCCCACCATCATTGGATCACTGCTCACAGCAGCCAGGAAATGGAAACACGCTGAAGAACTCTGGGATGGATTGCATAATGAAGGAATAAAGAGAATGTGGTGTACACACACACACACACACAGATCCTGTTAGGGTTAGAGTTAGGGTTATGATTATAATTAGTATACACACACACTGAAACTGAATTCTAGTTAGGGTTAGGGGTTAGGGTTAGGGATAGCACACACACGGGATAGTACACACATACACACACACACACACACTCTAAAATTCTGTCATTTGTGAAAAGGATAAAACTGGAAATCACTATGCTAAGTGAAATAAACCAAGCATAGGAAGAGCGGCTGGAGCAAGCAGGAGGATGACAGGAGGAAACACTGACCAAGGATACAGAGGTGGCAGTCACACCAGAGTGGAAAGTTCTGATGCACTTCTACATAAACGGAAGCAGCAGAACAATTACTGTGTGTTTTTAACAACTAGAAGGTTACACTTTGAAAGTTCTTACCGTAAAGAAATTGCTTAAGTCATACGCTACAGAACACCTGTGAACACCACATGTTTCTCCACCAGTTTGTGTATTTTTTATATTTTGTATGTTGGTTAACAGCTAAATGGACGTATTTAAAGAAAACATGAGCTCCTGCTGCTGAAGCACCTCAGGCAGTTGTTCAGAGCTCGCCTGGAGCACACTCCGCAGTCTTATCAGTAGCACGCATGATGTGGCTATTTGGTCTCCACTTAATGGCTCAAAGATTCACCCCTTTTATAAGGTCACTGCTGCCATTACTAAAACGTCTTCTTTACAGGAATCTAAATCTTCCTTCAAATCTTCCTTCCAGTTGATTTTTTGTAGTTCAGTCTAGAACCACGAAAGCATAAACTCAACCTCTCCTACAAAAGAGCTCGTCCCTTAAAAGCTGCTCTCTGCCCGCTTCAGCTCCAATGCAGTTTCTCCATGAAGTAAGAGCTGTTTGGGATAGCAGCAAGGGAGTATGTCTGGAAATCCTTCCCCATTTCTTCCTTCTCGTTACCTAGTATTGCTTTTTGATTTTCATTTCATACCATCCCAGTGGTATCCAAAACAAAATCATAAATATATAGGTAACTTAAAAGACATAAAATGAAATGGCAACCAGTCACAAAGACATGAGCATTCTGAATTATTAATCATTCTGAGGTATCTAACACAATCAGTAGATTACTTACAATCCATGGATGTAAGGGCCAAAGAAGTTATCAGATCTCTTCACCTTTTATACTCAAAACCAGTATTCATCCAATCAGACATCACATCTTTACTGACCACCAATGTACTATGTCACTTGGAGGACCCGAGGCAGGCCCTACCTACTCTTAGAAGACTTGCTGGAGAGCTTGCTCTTTCCTGTGAAGTTGCTTCAATTTAGAATAAAAACAAAGGAAAGAAAGGCAGGGAGCATCTGTTAAACTCTCCTCAGTGAAAGTAAGATCACAGCAAGTCCACAGAAGACCATCCTACTTCAGTGGAAGTAAGGTCACAGCAAGTCCACGGCAGATCATTTTACTTCAGTGGAAGTAAAATCACAGCAAGTCCACGGCAGATCATCCTACTCCAGTGGAAGTTAAGACACAGCAAGTCCACGGCAGATCATTCTACTTCAGTGGAAGTAAGGTCACACACAGCAAGTCCACGGTAGATCATCCTACTTTAGTGGAAGTTAAGACACAGCAAATCCACAGCAGATCATTCTGCTTCAGTGGAAGTTAAGATCACAGCAAGTCCACGAGAGATCATCCTACTGCAGTGGAAGTTAAGATGCAGCAAGACCACGGCAGATCATTCTACTTCAGTGGAAATTAAGATCACAGCAAGACCATGGCAGATCATTCTACTTCAGTGGAAGTAAGACACAGCAAGTCCACAGCAGATCATCCTACTTCAGTAGAAATAAGATCACAGCAAGTCCACGGCAGATCATCCTACTTCAGTGGAAATAAGGTCACAGCAAGTCCACGGCAGATCATCCTACTTCAGTGGAAGTTAAGACAAAGCAAGTCCATGGCAGATCATCCTACTTCAGTGGAAGTAAGATCACAGCAAGTCCACGGCAGATCATCCTACTTCAGTAGAAGTAAGATCACAGCAAGTCCACGGCAGATCATCCTACTTCAGTGGAAGTAAGACACAGCAAGTCCATGGCAGATCATCCTACTTGGGAGCACATGGCACCAGACTACTCTTTATTTTTAACCTTGCAGAACATTTAGAAGCACTTTGGCTGCTTTGTTGGTTTTTATTAAATAATCTGACAAGGTTTGTGATTATACACAACTTGTATTATTAAACATCCACTGCATCACTGGGAGTTTGATTCAGTATCTTTGACTCACTATTATCTTACGGTTTCCGCTGTATCCAATGGAAGAAAACAGCAGATTTCAACTTAGTATTCTCTTAGGTACATTCAGAAGTCACTTTTGACCCAAGTTAAAGATTATAACTTCTGATCTCTTTAATAGTCAAATAATGACTAACCGCAGCTTGCAGGTGTTGCAGGGTAGACAGAACAGACTGCGCTGCCATGGAGGCCCCTGGGAAAGCTGTAGAGACGAACAGCTCTGATTTCTCCCTTACCTTTCTTAGTATTTTTAACAGCAAGAAAAGCAAGAGGCCCAGGGCACCAGAGAAGGGCACTCATTCCAGCAGGGTCAACACATTTACCTGCCCAGCTCTTGGTCTGTTAGAAATGGGACTCAAAAACCCCAGGTCCTCTCTGCTCTTCCATTCTTCAAGTCCATGAATCATGATGACTTGGTTTATCTCCATTTGTACAGCATGACCTAACCCTGAGGCAATTATAAAATCTATCTTCGGTGTAATTTCCTGTTATGTAAATGTGATGCGCAGCTAGAACTTCAAGCTGATGAAGGGGTTCCTGATGGGCTTGAGTTGGAGCAGTTCTGGTTTTGACAGGCACTTGGATAACAGAGTGCCCATGCAGTCACTCCCAGGCACGAGGGAAGTGGGACTCCCAGAGCAGGAACAGAGAACTCTGCTGTGTGAGAGCAAGTCCTCGGTCAGACCAGCTTACAAGACAGGGAGGAAGTAACTCAAAGGCCTGGAAGAGAAAGGGTATCACATTTCCACAGTACTACTGGGCCCAGGAATCTCACAGGAGCTTCTTCCAGGACCCTTCTACCCTTCTGTCAACAGAACTTTGAAAGACACTGCATGTGGGCTTCTAAGATTAAACACAGTTGGTTTTCACAAGACAACAACTTTCACTAAAAACATTCATCTAGCTGTGATCATTAACACGGAAGACAAATGCCAGCGCCAACCACTTGACACCCCAAGCCTCCAGTCTGCTAAACCCCAGAGTGAAGCAACCTCCACCCCTCACCATGCACCCCATTCTTCCTGCTAAAGCCATTACAGCCTCCTCTCAGCATACTTTAAGAGAAGGCTGCAAGATTACTACACAGTCAACAGCTTAATCTTTCCTTAAAAGATGGTTTTTTTTTTTTTTTTGGTCTCAAATATCAGGCCTCTCTTCCTAGGCTTCTCATTATTTGCTTGCTCCTTTCCACCGGCTCCCCAGTTCCCACAATAACCAAGTACATTTAGAGTGATTACTCTTACCTACAGAACTGGGTATTCTACACGCCTACCTTATAAAACAGTTTCTGGCCAACGTTTGTAACTCAGTTCCAATAGGAAGCATGAGGTGATAGACTTTCCTGAAAAACATGGGCAAAGGCTGGGATGACAGTTCAGGCAGTAACATGCTCGTTCCATTCCCAGAAAGCAAGAATACAAGGTGTGGCCGTGCGTCCCGGCACTAGGGAGGCAGAAACAGGACATTCCTGGGGCTCAACGGCTGGCCAGTCTCGGATAATTGGTGTGCTCCAGACCACTGAGGAACATTGCCTCAGCTTTTCTCATACTCAAGATTGTTCTAAGGAACCATAAGGAAAGTTACCTGAGGTCGCCCTCTGACCTCCATGCACACACACACACACAGACATACACACACACACGCACACACACACACACACACACACACGACGGGAAATACTCTGGAAGTAATTGTAGCGATTAATACTATTATCCTACTAAAGCTACTTTCTCTAAATTGATGAACATCAATTCTAAAGAACGATTAACCTAACTGTATCACCATGACTTCCCAGGCTGGACACCATGCATGTACTACCCCTTATATGCTCTGATGCAGTTGCTCTCACATGTTGGCCAGCATCAGAAAGAGCTGGAAAGCTGAGATAGACACAGGCCCGTGGACCGTACATCCAAGACTTCCGTTGACAATAGATTTGAGCATCTGTACTACAAGCGTGTGCCCAGTATGCCCAGTATCCCCAAGTCCTGTGTCCCTTTAAGATGTAATGCTTTGAAAGAAGTCTAAAGAGGGTAGGAAGAGCATCTCAGTGCTGTTGCTCACACGATGACTGGAGATCTCTGCTGAGGGTGTAGGGAGCAGATATTCTCACCTGTCCCCTCCAGCCCACACACGGTGATGGATCATGCTGTTCCCACAGATTCCACTTCTCTTTCCTGTATGATCCGAGTGAGAGCTGCTGCGGTCTGCATATTAATCATTCCTCCCAGACCCTGTCATTACAGTAGCCGTGAGGACAGAGATGGGGAACATTTAAAAAAAGATGTGCTCATTTCCCAGCCCGCGGTCTCCCCTAATCATCGCCATTGTTGCTGATTGCTCCTGAACGCGAGCAGGAAAGAATACGCAGAGAGGGAGAAGTTTGCAGGAGATGAAAACGGACGAGACGGTGTTCGCACAGCTTTGAGATGTGACAGTTCTTGAACCCCCCTGAGCAGGTGACAGATGGGTGGCTCGGGGCATAAAGATGACTGATGCTCTGATTACATGGCTGCTTCCACCCCACTATTGTCTAAGCCTAGACATGGGGACTGTAACTGAACCGCAGTCCCTGTTTGCATCTTCCCCTGGGCAAGATTTCTCTGCGGTGTCTACAAGATTCTGTAAACGTAACAAACTCATCAATAATCGGGTCTAAGGCACAAAGCAAACGCACAGGGGCGGGCTCTGTAAACTGAAATCCGGAGTCTGTTTCCACTTTTCAGTGTAGAAAGGGGAGATAGTCTGCACCCCGCCTCCTCTCAAGCGTTTAGTCCTTGTGCAGCCATCTCTGAACATGTAGAACTAACTCTCTGTAGGTCAGACAACTTTATGGGCTCCCCTCCTCAGGGTGGCAGGATACATTTGCATCGGAAATACAGGATGCTGTATCGTAAATGTCTAAACCCAAAGTTAGATGTTTATTCCCAGACCTGGAGTATAATTAATGTTTCTATCAAAAGAATTGTTACTGTCGTTGTTTTTATTATTATTAATTGGGGGGAGTTCGAGGCAGGGCTTCTCTGTGTAGCCCTGGTTGTATTGGAACTTGCTCTGGAGCCAGGCTAGCCTCGAACTCAGAGTTCCACCTGCCTCTGCCCGTTGATTGCTGGGATTAAAGGCATCAAAAGAATTATTAAAATATCCATGTTTTTTATATATTAGAACTGTTCAAACACTTTGCTATTCAATATCCTTCTTGAGCAGGGACTTTAAGATGCATCCTCAATTTTTTTTTATTCTACTTCTCAAGCATGGAGCTGTCTGATAACTATTTGTTCTCTGCATTTAACTAAATGAGTGGCAACATGACCACACTGTAGAACTGTTGGCATGGACATTTACTGTTCGATCTGAGTCCAAAGGATAGTGATGAACAAGAGAGGCTCTGAAATGAACTAAGGACGATGCAAATGTGTCCCAAAGAGGCTCATACTCATAAAGGACCGGGGCAGACATGAGAGCAGACGGAGGCTGTGAGGCAGGGTGCAGAGAGCAAAGGGCAAGTCCAGGATCTAAGAACATGGGGTGCACAACCTCGGCCCGGAAAAATGGAGAACTCCAAAGGGGGCTCTAAGTTTGGTCTCCCAGGGTTCATGGGTGGATAAAATCAGAGGACAGGGTTGAGGCAGGCCTTCTACAGATCTCTCTGCTTCCCTTTGCGTCCAGGACAAATGCAAACTTCCAACCACAGACAGCTGGAGAATTTGTTTGCAATCCACTTTCACTTCCATCTAAACTAATAGTAAAGAATTTCAGTTACAGATTACTGAAGATAATTGCAGCTAAAAGCACATAGTTGAGCCACAGAGAGAAGAGCACAGGACCCATGATACCAATGCTGTTATTTCCAACTTTACCCACAAAATTAAATCTAATTTAACTACTTTGATTAAAAAGCAATTACTTAATTTTGTTTGAAAATATTTGTTAAAAGGATCTTTGGCTAGTTATGAAAATAATGTAAAGATAGAATTATGGATGTCTATTTTCTAAATAATTGCAAAAAACTATTAGAAAAACAAAATGTGCATTAATTTATGTGTATCAGGTTCCTAGGGAAGAGTCTGAAGAGTTTTCTATAAAGGGGGAAAGTGAAAGAACAAGGGTAATGTGTTCTTCTGACGAGGAGATGTGCAAAGTCTAAAATGTTTCCCGGAGGGGTTAGGCTGAGGAGCCAAATGAGGAGTGTGTACAATTACCACTGCTAGCTATCTGACCTGATGTGAATGAAGTCTACAGCTATGATAGAGCATCTCAGCCCCAAAACTAATAGACACAAGAAGCAAAAAAAAAAAAAAGTAAGATGGGTGTTTTGTACTTTTAAGACGTTTTCAAAAATAATGATTTTTCTTACTATTTATCTTACTGACAACTTCTCTCTCTCATTCCAAGGGGTGGGCATAAAAATGCATCCATGTTCATCACCCATTTCTGTAACCATGACATGCCCCTGACTAGTGTTTCATACACCCTCAGAAAGTCAGCTCTGGGGCGGTGAGCGGCTCACTGATAACAGCACGGCACGTGGATTCCTCAGCATCCGTAGCCACCAGGACTGGAACCCCACTCTTGGGTGAGCAGAGACATAGGAACTTGCTTGCCATCCAGCCTAGCCAAAGAGTCAAGTTCAGTTTCAGTGAGAAATGTTGTTTCAGTGGAACAGGCAGAGAGCACTAGAACCGGACCCCTGACACCCTGGCTTCCCCATGGGCACACATATGACTGCACTCAGGCATACTGATAATATTTTCTTGTTAAGGTATTCCTACAAAGTTAATCCTGTACACTGATCACAGTTACACACCTGCTCCTTCCTCTGAGTTTTTCTGATTCCCATTTGTCTTGCTCAATCCAAAAGTTCAAGTCCTTATTGTACCTTGTTTTAGATAGAAAAAAAGAAATAAAGAAACAAAGAAAGGGCCATAAGAGTCAACATAAAAATACTCAGCATAGCTACTGTAGTGACTTCTGTGTCCAGCTCTACTTTAGACAGTTACTGTGTCAGACAGTGACATCATGGTCCTTGCCATCATGGAGCTCACTGTCTAGGAAACACTAACAAGAATAAGTACTCGTGTGAGGCATAACAACAGCTGTGTTAGAATGAATTTGATTTTGGGGGCAAGTGGGGGTATTTGCATAAGATACTTTGAGAGCAGGACATATATCTTTGAAAAATCATTTCTCTCAGGATACATATATATATACATACATAATATATATATAATAATTTTAAAGCCATATTTTAAATATTTTGCATAAAACAAAGGGTTTTGAATTATAAGGTATTTTATATAGTCAGGTTTGTATATTTGTGGATTCTGCATCTGTGGATTTAATTGGCATGGACTAAATATATATATCCCCATATACAATAATATATACTATAGACCATATATGTAGAGTATTTTGTTCATCTTAACAGTATATCATTAGTGTTAAGCTCCCTGAGAACCTGACATCTTAAACTGAAATCTTAAGAATGAGACCTAGCAGCTAAATGGTGTGACGAGAAGAATCATCCCAGGCAAAGTGGTGGGTTGTGGTACAAACGTCCTGAGACAGCGGTCAGTAGGGCGCATCATCATGCTGGAAGGAGGCAGGGAGCAACCCTGACCCTGAGGATTAAGAAAGTGATTCCAGCAAATATGAGGACTCTTTGGGAAGAGCGGGGGAGAAAGGGGAAAGAAGACGAAGGGAGGTGAATCTGTCCGGTGCTCGACACACTTGAATGGAAATACCTTTAAGAAACCAACCACTATGTACAGTGTACGCTAATAAGAGCAAAATCTAAAGAGAACTGTTATATCATCAAAGCACAAAGTTTGTCTAGTGTGCTAAGTTTCAAAACTCAAGAATATGAACAGAAATTATAATGTAAAATTATCTACAGATGGCCTATTAAGGAAATCCAGAAAGAGGGTGAACTGCAATCCATTTTCACAAGGAAGGAGCAAACACCACAACTGGTTCATGTGACTGGTTATATGATCTGCTCTTGGCTATAGTAAAATGGGACTGAAATTAAAAATATGAACAGCAGTTGAACATTTACCTTTCTTCTTAATAAAAAGCAAATGCTTTATCTCACAAGTGTTGAAATTTCTGTGACAAGATACTCAATATTTTTCATGGCACAATTCCATCTGATTTGACATCTTATTAAAAACCTTCTTCATCTGTGGCTGGATGAAGGAGTTACTAAATGGCATATGTGATCCAGGCCTCAGCGTTCTGAAAGAAGCGTGATTCTGATGAGGAAACAGATGCCACTTCCAGCTCATCTGTGTTGTGCCCACTTGCGAAGTTCTTCACGTTTCTGATTGCAGGGGCAGGAGGACTTTTATAAATACTCCGTATAGCTTGACTGCACCACAGAGATTCAGATTTCAAAGCTGGTTGAGCAGAGCCACAACGGAAATCAGAAAGCACTACACAGGAGCTGATTTTCAGAGCACAGAAATTATGCCACCTCTCCAAAGAAACTAGTCTGCCAGCAACAAGTGAAGAATGGCTTTTTATGCTCTTAATAATGCCTTTTCATCTAAAAATAAAAAAATGCGAAATAGTCAAGCAGTCAATGACTTGTTTTGTCATTGTTATTATTGTATGCTTTCTGTTGGGGAGAAGCCACAGGTGTGATCATGATATATAATCCTCTTGAGAGGAAAACTGGACTCAAGTGCGGCTATGGTGAAAAGACCATTGAGTAATAGGGTTTGGATAATCTGGGGAGGCAGGAGAATGAAGCTGGTGAAGACGACACCAGCCACTGACATCAATGCAGCACTGTGTCCTGTACCATGCTCAGAAGACACCTCCATAAGGACTATGATGCCTGCCCCCTCAGTAACTTTCTGAATGTCCTATCTAGCAATGTCCATATCTTGATTTTAAGATAATAATATAGAGGTGTTTTGGTGTTGCTGGATTTTAGCATAGATCACATTGTTCACAGTATTAATCCTGAGAAACCAAGGAATTTTTGAAATTTTAATGCTGCTCAGTAAAATAATAAAGAGGTGAAGTCTTAAGAAATGTTAGAGAGATGGATCTGTGGTTAAGAACACTGGCTGCTCTTTCAAAGGTTCTGAGTTCAATTCCCAGCAACCACATGGTGACTCACAATCATCTATAGTGGGATCTGATACTCTCTTCTGGCATAAAGTTGATAAAGCATACATATACATATTTTTTAAAAAATGTGACCAAACTGTGGGCACCATATCTGAACTGTAGCAATACTCTCAACTGCCGGTGGTTGCTTAAGAAAATATTCCAGCCGAGCAGTGGTTGGTGCGTGCCTTTAATTTCAGCACTCGGGAGGCAGAGGCAGGCGGATCTCTGTGAGTTTGAGGCCAGCCTGGTCTACAAGAGCTAGTTCCAGGAGAGGCACCAAAGCTAAAAAGAAACCCTGTCTCGAAACAAAACAAAACAAAACAAAACAAAACAAAACAAAGAAGATATTCCAGCCTCATCAAAGATAACAGACCAAGGAGGCAGCCATATAATTCTGGGAAAAAAGAAATAGGCAAGAATAAGTTTAGACAAAGCCAAGCAGCACGGGATAACCCTGATCAGATGCTAAAAGCTGCAACAAATACCCACACATGCACACACACACTACGCACACATACACACACATGCACACACACACTACGCACACATACACACACATGCACGCGACTCACACACGCATGCACACACACTCACACATACACACACATGCACGCAACTCACACATGCATGCACACACACACATACACACACCGCATGCATGCACACTCACACACGCACACACACACTCACACACGCACACACACCATGTGCACATACACACGCATGCATGCACACACACTCACACATGCACGCACGCACACTAACATACATACACAATGCGCGCGCACACCCACCATGTCACACCACATGCAGCCTAGATGAGGGTTTGGCCTGACTACACTGCACTTCTGCAGTAAAAGTCCACGCTCAGAGCCCCAGCTCAGCAGACCACAAGAGCTCTTCACAACCCCCCAACTGTTGAAAAACATGGCCCCGGCCTACCTCCCTTGCCACTGTAGAATCCGCCGAAATCCCCCATACTAAGTTCCCATTTATGCCGCTGGGGCTCAGGACCCTGAAACTCACGCAGGCTTGGCTGTCACACTTCTCCACTTGGTTAGCTGCTGTCTGTGAACCCACTTGCTCCGCTAAGTTCCTTCTGCCTCATCCTTGCCCCCAGATGTTTTTTCTTTATGACACCTCCTCGGGTGTCCTTCTGCTAAGAACAATTTTGCAGCCTGTAACTGCTACGCTCAGCACCGAAAGGTGGCTGCAGAGTTCAGCAATATTTGAGGAAACAAACTCAGTGTGGTACAAAGGCACAGAAAAAACACATTTCAAGTTCTTTCATGCTACAAAGACTTCTGGGGATGAAATGTCTCCTGGAATCTCCCTTTTAGAACGAAGCTCAGAGGAAAATGCTGAGCACGGGAGGCAGCTAGGATATGGCCCTTTCTTGCCTCAGCCCAGGCAAAGCTGGGTGGCTGTGGACATAATTAGATTGTGCAGTCCAATTATGGAAGCTCCTACATCAAATTAGACATGCCCAACTCCTAAACTGCCCATAGCATAGACCTTGTAGCCCACTCTTATTAGATATGCCCAACTCCTAAACTGCCTATAGCATAGACCTTGTAGC
>JABTXL010004601.1:1874292-1890778 GCA_025134845.1 Neodon shergylaensis | reverse complement strand
CCCGCTCTTTCTTTCCCTCGGAGCCCACACTGAAGACAAAGAGAAATGGGTTCCACCTGCCGGCGTACAAGCAGCATTCCTGGGCATGTTAGAGTCGCCCCACTGATTCATTGCTGAATAGATCAGAAGGAGAGATCAGAAGTAGGGAGATGCTTTCCAGCTACATACATAGCCTGCCTCTACAAGCCCGCTCCCTAGATGACCCTACCTTTCTCCCACCTAACTTTTTTTTTAATAAGGGCTCACTACTAAGGTTTTAAAATCCATGTTTGGCTCATTGTATACTTCACATATTAGCCATTTTGAAACCATACAGAATATATTTACTTTCTTATAATATCCCTTTTACTCTTTTTTGTTTATTTTTTAATTGTTTTTATTGAACAATATATTTTCTCCACTCCCTTCTCCTTTTCTCCCCTCCCTGCCTACCCTCTCCCATGGTCCCCATGTTCCAAATTTACTCAAGAGATCTTGTCTTTTTCTACTTCCCATGTAGATATGATCCATGCATGTCTCTCTTAGGGTCCTCATTGTTGTCTAGGTTCTCTGGGATTGTGAATTGTAGGCTGGTTTTCTTTGCTTTATGTCTAAAAGCCACTAATGAGTGAGTACATGTGATATTTGTCTTTCTGGGTCTGGGTTACCTCACTCAGTGTTTTCTAGATCTGCCTGCAAATTTCAAAATGTCTTTTTTCTTTTGTATACTACTCCATTATGTAAATATACCACAGTTTCCTTATCCATTCTCCAGTTGAGGGACATTTGTTTCTTTCCAGCTTCTGGCTATGACAAGCAATGCTACTATGAACATAGTTGAGTGCATGTCTTTGTGGTACGATTGAGCATCCTTTGAGTATATACCCCAAAGTGGTATTACTGGGTCTTGAGGAAGGTTGTTTCCTAATTTCCTGAAAAATCACCACACTGACATCCAAAGGGGTTGTACCAGCTTGCACTCCCACCAGCAATGCAGAAGTGTTCCCTTTACCACACATCCACTCCAGCATAAGTTGTCATCAGTGTTTTTGATCTTGACCATTCTTACAGGTATAAGATGGAATCTCAGAGTTGTTTTGATTTGCATTTCTTTGATGTCTAAGGATGTTGAGCATTTCCTTAAGTGTCTTTCAACCATTTTAGATTCATCTGTTGAGAGTTCTCTTTTTAAGTCTGTACCCCATTTTTAATAGGAATTATTTGTTATTTTGATGGCTAATTTCTTAAACTCTTTGTACTTTCCCCTCAATCTAAAAAGCACACTATTTCTCCTATTAAAGAACGGTACTTAGGAACTATGATACTAAGCAGACTTTTATAACTACAGATGTCACTGTCTTGGGCTCTCTCAGTGAGCAGACCTATGTAACTTTGGCATACATGTTGATATGCATATATGCTGATATTTATGTCTTTATGTCTCTTTGCACTTAATAAAATAAGTCCAAGTTCACGGGGTGTCTTTCTGGTTTTTCTCTGTTACTTATTATAGTTTCTTTCTCTAATAATGAAACCCGATGGTGTGGGATAAACTGTGTCTTGGAAAATTCCCATGCTGAAGTGGAATCCCTAGTACATCAGATTGTTACCATATTTATTATAGGATTACTAAGGAAATTCAAATGAGGTTATTGGTGTTACTTGATCCAATATGACCACCATTTTTTACATTTAAAAAAACAGTAAATTTGGTCACAAATACATTGAAAGGGAAATGACATCAAGATAATGGCCCAAGGAGAAGGCCTAGGATGGATGGATGCTCTCTTTGTGGACTCCAGAGAAAGCAAAAACTGCAATACCTCAATCTAAGACTTGTAACAAGTAAAACTAAATGACTTACGATACATTATTGTTAATTAAAATCTATATTTTATTCACATTTCTTAGTTTTAACCCAGTGTTCTCTTTCCACAGCCACTAGAGTTTACAGAATTATGTCTTTCCATACCCTACACTTTCAAAAGTTACCATTACAAGTGGATTGTAAGCGAAAATCTATCCCCCTGAGGTAGAGCTGCTGTATAAATCCTTTGGAGGTTGGTGGGATGGCTCAACAGGTAAGTGCACTTGCTGATGAGCCTGAAGACCTGAATTCAATCCTTGGAACAGACACAGGAGAGAACCTCCTCCAACCAGACAATCTCCGGCTTCCACATGCACACTGCAGCATGCACATACACATTTGTACACTCAGGAAATAAATCAAAGGTAGTCTTTGAAAATCTAAAGACAAGAGAAATTTATATGAAATTTTTATGCATAGAAAATTCAACTAGAGGGGCTGGAGAGATGGCTCAGTGGTTAAGAGCATTGCCTGCTCTTCCAAAGGTCATGAGTTCACTTCTCAGCAACCACATGGTGGCTCACAACCATCTGTAATGAGGTCTGGTGCCCTCTTCTGGCCAGCAGGCATACACACAGACAGAATATTGTTTACATAATAAATAAAGAAATATTAAAAAAAAAAAGAAAATTCAACTAGAGTCTTTTGTTCAATCATTTGGTACGTTTTAATATTAACATATAGTAAGCAGTGTTTGTTTTGTGGATTGTATTATAATCTAATGTTATTTTGATATTCAGGGTGTCCCAGTTTGGGCATTGGGACATAGGTCGCTTTGAATAGAAAGAGACATTATTGTGAGTTTAGAATGTGGGTGTTTTTTAATACTTCTTACTTTGAGGCATGTTGTATCTTTGTTAACTAGCCTGAGAATCAGTTAGTTATTCCTCCAAGCTTGTTCCTTTTGTTGAGGAATAATATGAGGTCCCAGGATCTGGAACCTCGTTCTGTCATAGGCATTTGACTAAAGGACAGTGTGAGAACCCAGGATCTGGAACCTCGGTCTGTCCTAGGCATTTGACTGTAGGACAGTGTGAGGACCAGGATCTGGAACCTCGGTCTGTCCTAGGCATTTGACTTGATAATCCATCATGAACATTTTCTCTGTGTGAATAAGTAGCCTAATTGATCACCTTTATAACTGTCTACTTCACTGTGCATATCCTTTGCATGGAAAACCCACTCACTGGCAGACACCAACCCTGTCTCCAAGCTTTGACAGGATACAGAACACTGGGATAAACCTTCTGATACAGAATCACCACACTCAAGGTGACCACCCTGGGTTAATCCTTAGAATAGGAATCATGAGTTCAAGGCTTTTCATACATGTTATGAAAGAAGTTTCCAGAACCTGCTGACAGAGGATGCATGCCCACCGCCTCACAAGCTCTCTATAATCGGGTCTGTCCTATTATATCTATTTATAAGCATGACTTCCTATGTACTGCATAAACTGGTCTTTGCAGTTGGTATTGGTTCACATAGTGCTTTGAACTGTGTTTGAAATGTGTTCACCCGATGAATTCTCATCTTAAAATATATTGCCTCACCAGGAAACTCCACAGTACACTTTTTAAAAAATTAGGAGAATGTATATGAAATATACATATGAAATATATGATATGAATTCTTAATAGAAATTATATTCTATTATTTTCTCTAATTTGACTTATTTGGTCTGTTTCTTTTTAAATAATAAATTTCCAAATTCCATACTCTAAAACTTAAATTATTTATTTTTACCTAAGCCACATTTATATTTTACTACTCTGTTCTTGTGCTAAAATACATTCATTTTCACATTCCTTACATTGTATGAGCCAATCTAAAAAAGAACTGATGATGTATTATTGATTCTGACATAGTCATGAAAGCATATATTATGCTTCTATTAAAAGTTATGTCTTATGACAGGTTTGTCAGATTTAATTTATGACTCACACACGTCTCTAGCTTAGTAGCCACAAATTATCTGCCTCTGAATCTTTATCATGCACTGTATTTTCTTACCAGAGCAGTTTTTCAAGCATATTGCTATATTGTAAAAAAATTAAAGATTGATAAATAGAAAATATTTTTCAAAGCAATTTCATATATACATATATATATAAATATATATAAATGTACAGATAATTCAGTCTCTAACTTATTTCTTTTTCCACTTTTGTATTTCTACAAAACTGTTTCCCAGTTCAAGAAAAAGATGTGTGTGGATATTAGTGTTGTCGTGTTTAATTTCCTGACTCCAAGAAGCAAACACATCCATCCATCCCCAGCAGCAGGGAACAGTGAGGCGGGTAGGTGGAGCAGTAGCTAACTTCTGTTCTTGTAGAGAGACCTCAGGGTTAGATGATACATGGCACGGTCAGGAAAGTAGCGGGGCAGCAATCCAAGCTTAGCCACACAGGCCACATAGTCTTCTCGCTGACTGAGTCCCTAGCCTGAAAGCAGCTGCATGTGCACGTTAGTAACTTTTGAAACGTATTGCATTACAAGACCCTCTGAGTTGGGCAGAGAATGAATCGAAGGGAAGTCAAGCTTCCTGTTGTCCAGTGCGCAGGCGCACTGGTGATGCAGGCCGTGAGAGCAGCATCTTCAAACACAAAGAGAAGAGAACGGCCCTGGGGTGGAGATGGAATACATGATCATTAGCACTCCAAAAAACACCAGAAACTGAGAGTGAAGGAGATGGCAGGGTGGCTGGGGCTCATCGTGTGGCCGAGACTCTGGAGCAGTTGCCTGCTAAGAACCCTAACATTTGCACTTTGGGTTTTAAGACTCTTTGAAACATCCAAAAACCACCCCACCACAGCTCAAAAACCAGGGCTGACCAGAGGCTCTGGGATGAGCGTGATTAGCAAGTAGGTCACAGCTGGATTCTTGAGAGAGGACAGCATTGCTTAGGGACAGAGTATAAAACAGTGATTCTCAGAGTTGAGGGAGTTATGTGGCCCCGTGGGGGACATCTGACAATGTCTGGAGACATTTTTGGTTGTCACAAATAAGGTCATGTAGCAAACAGTGGCAAGAGATGCCCCCAAACAGCCCACAAACACAACTCAGAGCCCCATACCAAAAGGTACTTATGTCCCAATCATGAGTCTTGCAATGTACAGGAAGTGATGAAATGAGACAACTGGTAAACCACCTGAAAATCACGGTTGGGTCAGGAATGGATGGTGAGAAATACCAGTCACAGAATTACAGACCATCTCAATACCAAAGGCAGTTTGTACAGCAGTACGCCGGTGCTGACACTGCTCATGTCTGGCATTCAATGTGCCCAAGAGCTAATTCCAACCAATAAAAATCGGCTTTTCAAAATGCCCCCTCACGTGTTTGGTAACCTCTGCTGTTTTAAAGCAGGACACAGAATAAGCAACCATTTACAGACTCCAGGAGGGAACTGTATCAACCCTTACTAACTCCTGACTCAGTCACCTTCCTAGTTTCTCAGAGGCTGACCTCTGAGAGGGACTGACTGAGGGAGTAGGGGTTCCTAAATCATGGACTGTGTGTAGGGAAAAGAATAAACGAGTTTCTGTGAAAAGAGCAAGACCTGCTTATGAATGTAAAGCACGCCAAATGATCATTTAGAGTCCACTTGGAACACTGTGTGTGAAATTCCAGAGACAATGCCCCAGGAAGCAGTGACGAGAAAACTATAAAAGCTGGGGTGACTTGGAAATCCTTTACCAGTGAGGACAGCAAAGAAAGCTCAGCCCAAACTGGAGAAGTCCTTTCGTTCAGAAGACTCGGGAATTTGAGAAGTGTGGACTACACATTCCTCTTCCATCTTCCTTTCCTCTTTGGTTTAGCTTTTCCATCATTTACACTTTGTTTTGTTTTGTTTTGTTTTGTTTTGTTGTGGACAAGGTCTAGCTATGTAGCCCAGGCTGGCCTTGAACTTGCGGACCTGTTGCCTCAGCCTCCCAGGTGACTTCTTCGCTGACTGATATGGCTTCCTTTTTCTTAGGAGCAGCTTCATGTCCCAGTTTTGCAAACCTCATTTGCTCACCCAGTATTGATGGATATTTGCACGGGCATTTGTCTAACGTCTGCTCCCTCAATGAATACCAAGCCACAAGGAAACAGACACCACATTCTACTCTATTCACGGCAAAAAGCTAAGAAACTACCACTACTGCCTGGCATCGGAAAACCAGTAACTGAATAACAATTCATGAGGAAAGAAGAAATGAATGGCTGTAGCTCCATTTTTCAAATTACTCTTGTTTACCCTAATGTATTTCAGAAGATGCATTATACGTGGGATTACCCTATAAATTTATTTATTTATAGTAACATAGCCTGGTAGTGTGGAGAATCAAATTTTGAATCATAAAGGTCACCCATAAATAGGATAGTCCTGCCTGAGAGCTTACCCTGATGCTAGGCTCACCCACGTGATAATATATACATATACACATATACATACACACATATACAAACACATATGTTCCAATTACATATTTATAATTACATGGTATTTTTCCTTTAGAATATTAAAACATCTATATTTCTGCCACAGCTATAACAGTGCTGGTTGGAAACACAGCCCAAGCTGGCAGTTTTAAAATTAGAAAGGCAACAATCTATTTCCTTCCATTATAAAAGGAAGCATTCAGGAGAGGCAAGTTTTTGAAACGTACAGAAGCCTAGTAACAGGATTAATGTATTATCATCAACAACTTTATGCAAAGGAACTTCCACACTGGACTTCAAAGAGGGAAAGAATTAAGAGGAAAAGTGGGTCAAATGGAGAGGACTTCTCTGATGGGAAAGACAGTCTCTGGGGAGCATTACAGAGCATCCAAGCATGAGGCCTTTGGAGCAAGCCTTGCTTACGGTGAAACATGGCCATTTATGCTGAGGAGTATATTAAAGACAGAAAGCAGTCTCTTTGCAGAGAACAGAGAGGGAGCTCCCATAAAATCTGCCCCAGCAAGATACAGACTAAAGCAGTAGTTCTCAACCTATGGGTTGTAACCCTTTTGGGGGTCACATATGAGATCTCTCACATATCAGATATTTACAACTCATAACAGAAGCAAAATTACAGTTATGAAGTACCAAGGAAACAATTTTACGACTGAGGGGTCACCACAACATGGAGAACTGTATTAAAGGCCCTGGCATTAGGAGGGCTGAAACCACCAGATTAAAGAAAGCAATAGATAAAACTGCAAACAAGTTTAAGTGTCTCTGGGTCCAGGACTTCTAGGCACTCGGGCACTGACAGAGACTTCCACCTTAGAAAGGAGAAAGCAGGAAAATATTAACACAATGAAGAGCCAGCCAATCACACGTGGTTTACCCGGCAGTTTCTATTTTATCAGATGGCTGTTTTAAAGTTCCCATCATGCGGTTTACAACTTATAATCAGCAGGTATAATGATAATTTAACATTAATTAAATTTTACCGTGTATTTTAATCATCATCCACAATTATCACAAACATACCCTAAAGGAGTGCTTGGTCTCACTGAACAGGCCCCACCCACAGAAACCTGCGGTGGATCTTGGGAACCACATACACTAACGTGCTCAGCTAGGAACTTCACAAGCAAAATTTATAATTAGACTTAAGTACTAAAGGTTAAAGACAATAACTGAGCAATATAATAGGGGCTGGAGAGATGGCTCATCGACTAAGAGAACATACAGCTTTTGCAGAAGGCACTGGGCAGCTCACAGCCATGAGTTACCCCAGCTCCTGGGGATCTAATGCCTCTGGCCCCCATGAGCGCTTGCACTCACAGGTACATACCCATGCAGAGACATACCCACACCTGCACATAGTTAAAAACAACAAAAACAGACTGGGGGTGGGGGAGAGACTGGGAGGAAAAGAGAGAGGGGAAATTGCAGCCATGATCTATGATAAATAAATTTTTCTGAAGTATAGTAATAGACAAAAGTTATTTACTGTTCATTATCTACTGAGGTCTTCATGTCCATTTTATCCAGCCTCCGGCACAAACTGATAATAAAGAAGTATGCTATAACTGAAGCCACTTTTCTATTTTATTAAGAAATTTTTAATAGAATCTTTTCTCGTTTTATAACTATCCCATTCCCATGCTTTTCCCTCCTCCTGCCCCACCCCCATCCATTCCTCAGAAAGGGTAAGGCTTCCCATGAGTCAACAAAGTCTGACACTTCACTTTATGGCAGGACTAGGAATAAACCATGGTCTCACTGCCAGAGGCCCCACAGGCTGCCCAAGCCTCACAGCTGTCCCCCACATTCAGTGGACCTAGTTTGGTCCTATGCAGGTTTCCCTGCTATCAGCCCAGAGTCAGTGAGCTCTCACTAGCTCAGCTCAGTTGTCTCTGTGGGTTTCCCCATCATGGTCTTGACCCCTTTGCTCATATTATCGCTCCTCCTGCTCTTAAACTGGTCTCTGGTGGCTCAGCCCACTGCTTCCCTGTGGATCTCTATCTGTTTCCATCATTTTCTGGATGAAGGTTCTATGATGATAATTAAGGTAGTCATCAATCTGATTACAGGGGAAGGCCAGTTTAGGTCACCTCTCCACTGTTGCTTAGAGCCTTAGCTGGGGTCACCCTTGAAGATTCTTGGCAATTTCTCGCAGGTACTTTTCCAGAGTGAATCTATGATGTTGAAAAAATAAAAATGCCTCTACAGTCCCAAACCAAAAACCAACTATTTATATATATTTAAGTATATATTATTTATTATAAACATAGCATTCATTAATATAAAAGTTAGCATATATCATATAGAATGCAACAATGTGTTTATATTTGTAAAAGGGAAGCCTTTGAAAGGATGCTAACGCTAAGTGGCAGTATTTTGATCATTCCTTAATCAAACTGTCTGATACCCTTTCCTGAGGAGGATCTGTGTACGTATGTACAGAGACCCACCAGAGATGCACATCAGAGAAAGTATTGTGGCAGGACAAAGGGCAGGGAGTTTTTCCAAGCCAAGGAGTGAAACCATATCTGCTAATACATTGGTCTTAGATTTTGCAGCTTCTGGTACAGGGGTAAGACATTTCTGTTAAAAACTGAGAAGCACGTGGTATTTTGTTATGGCAACTATACTGTACTAATGCTGGACTTTCTCAAAACCAGAGCACTTACTTTTGAGGGGTAGGAATGCGGGACACCTGAGAGGTGGAGAGACTTGTTCTCACCAGATGAACTGCCAAAGGCCACTGTTGCTTGAGGCCAAGCCAATGGGATTGAACCTTCAATAAAATTAGCTAAATAAAGTTTTTGTTGTTGTTTGTTTGTTTGTTTCCATGTAGACTGTATCAAGAATCTCACTGTAGTGCTACAAAGCTCACTAACACACACATGCAGAACACGTGAGTGGAAGAAGCAGGAGAGTGCATCCCAACAGAGCAGAGAAAGGAAATGACTAGGCCATTCTTGGTCGCAACAACAATCTGAAAAAACTACCAAAGGGTCACACAGAAAAGTCTCTCCACCTTTCAGATGTCCTGCATTCATATGCCCCGCCCCCAATAATGCCACAGTACAGCCCAAGATGCCAATCACAATGGACCTGTACGTGACACAAACCATATTCAAATCATGGTAATGTATAAATGCTAGGTGTGCAATGAGGCTAGCTGATTTTGAAGGATCATTTCGAGAATCCATGCCCTAATTCCATGTGCTACCAGTGAGACCTAAGCACTCTTCCTTTCTCATTCGTGCTGCCCTTCACATCCCAAACAGCTCCATGGCAACACGCTCCTCTGTCAGGAGGAGAAATGGGCAAAGCTCGTTCTCTTAATGCATGAATGAACCAGGAAGACTTCTGAATAACAGATCTCCCCAGAGTTTGGATGGCACCATTGCAGAATACAGCTCTGCAGCTTCTGCCAGTCTGGTTTCAAGATGACACTTTCGCCATAATGGTTGCTCATACATGATGATAAAATGAAGAGAGAGTGGAAGGCGTGGCCCTGCTTTATTGCCCATTTATGGCTCTACATATTTAATCTTTAAAGAGCATTGTAAAATGATAATGGATAATATAGGCATTGAAAATATATGGGAGACATAGAATTTTGACATTTTGTTGTGACAAATGTTTCTAGAGAAAAAAAATTAAAAAGAATTGCTATATTCCAGAAACAAACTAGATGTCACACATACCAAAAGCTTTATTTAGCAGAAAATTTGAAACTGGGACAGTTGGCATGGAAATATTTCTACAAGTGAAAAAATGTAGAAGTATACCTGCATTAATTTTTAAACAAAATATATTTTAAAAGAGTTACAGATGTGAAGAAAAATTACAAATACAGTGAGTTTCAAGAATCCATAATTCCAGTGTCCCTCTTGTTATCATCCCAAATCAGTGGACTAATGCTGATACATTTTTATTGAGCAACATCTGTATCTTAGTCAGATGTTTCTGTTGTGTTTTGGGTGTTGTGTTCTATTTTGGGCTAGGGTCTCATGTAGCCCGCATCAGCCCCAAACTCATTAATAGCTGATGCTGGCTTTGAACTCCTGATCCTCCTGCCTTTAAGGCCAAGTGTTGGGAGAACAGGAATACAAGCTATAGTTTGCTGCAGTACTGGATACTATGCAAGCATTCTACCAGCTGACCTATATCCACAGCCTGACCTTCATTCAGACTGTCTGAATTTTCACTGGCTGTTTCCTGCTCTAGCTCCCAGCCACGTGGTCATTGTTCTGCTTCTCATGCTTATCTGTACCTATTTCTTAAAATTCCCCAATTCGATGATACTGAGAATTCTACAGAAAACTCAGACTTGCAGAATGCCCCTCACCTGAGCTGTTTGGGTTTTATGTATGTTTGGTTAGCTGGTTGGTTTTGGTTTTAATTTTAAAAATTACTTTTATCTTTGAGCATTTCCTACATTGTATTTTGATCATACTCACACAAGCCTCTCTTAGATCCACCTCCCTGTTGTGTTCACACCAAGTTTTATTTTCATTATTTTTATAAACCCACAGAGTTCAACCATGGGAGCCATTCACCGGAATGTGGGAATGTGGTCACCCCCTTAAAGCAAACAAAGTCTCCCTGCCACAGCAGCTAGCAATTACCAATAAAGGAGTGGTGGTTCTCATGCAGGAATTGTGTCAGGCATTAGTTTGCACGTGATGCAGTAGTGGCGCCAATGCCATGGGAGTAACAACCACTCCACTCTGGGCTTGACTACCATCTGACCCACAAGAAGACACTCATACCTGGAAGCGGCATCTGGCAAGAACCTGTTGCCAGACAAGAGACAAGCCCTAGGGGAGAACCTACTAATGTTCCTCTGCTAAATGGACTCGGTAATAAACAGACTCTTAATGACTTCTCTTTATCACAGATAATTTCATCTTCAAATTCATCAGAGTGTAGTAGAGAGCAAATAACACAGAGCCTCACAACTGGTCAGGGTTCAAAGAAAAAAAGACTTTAGCGTTCAGTTCTAAATGGGACAGTTACACTGTACCGCCTCTTGGCAAGGCCCGGGATCATCATGGAAGGGGAGGAAAGACTGATATTGCTTTGCATGATGAAACAGGGACTGTATGTTTGAGGCAGCACGATCATAGACGCAATGACTCATATTTGTTACTTTATGCATGATATCACACTGTCACTGATGTCAGCCTTTATCCTCTGAGGTATGTCTGTAGCTATTCTGACTCCTTTGAGTAACTATGGTAAAGTTATTTCCTTCTCCTTTCTTACCCTATACTGTTTGGAACAAAGTCATTATATGCAATCTAGACTAGGGAATGGAAAAATCGCAATCCTCGGGCCTGAGGGCGAAGAAGAAACATCAGTTATTTAGATGCAAGGGCTGGTGCATCTTCTCCAAGGTTGTGGGATTGTATGGACGTTCCACACAGTGCACCAATCCAGCCGCATACTGAAGGGCATCTGTTTGCTTCATTCTATCCTCTTTGAATGCATACACTGACTATTTTAAGTTGTTCTCATCACTGCTCTACCTATATCCCACCATTTTATAAAATTTCACATTTTCTTTTATTCAAATATTTTGATTGATTTATAACTTCTGATTCTTTTTTTTTACTTAGAAGAGTACCATTTAATACCCACATATTTGAGAGCTTTCTTAATCTCTTTCTAGTGCAACTCCTAGTTTAAGCCCATCATCACCTGAGTATGTATTTATGTGATATCACTCTTTTAAATTTGATAAAGAAAATTCCATGGATCAGTTTGTTTACTGCTGGCTAATGTCCACACAAAGCTTGAGAAGAATGATTCTGCTGTTGCTGGAGTGCTCTACAATTGTTGATTAGATCAAGCTAACTGATAGTGCTATCTTCTCAACTGTGTGCTTCTGATTTTCCGCTCAATTGCTCTACTCCTTACTAGGGGACAGCTGTTGATTTCTGAAGCTCCTCTAGCAGATCTATTTTTCCTGGCCTTCAGTTTTCACCTCACATGCTCTGGGGCATTCACATTGCTATTCTTTCTTGGACAGCGAACTTCTTTATCATTATCAAATGTCCCTCTTTGTCCCTGGGTGTGAAATCTACTTTGGCTGAAATTGACATCAAGACGGTGAGTTTTGCTTTTTAAAGCACCGTTGTTAATGCATATGCGTACTTCCCTATTCTTTAAGACATGAAGATTTAGAATCAAATAATTTTTTAAAATCAGTCCAATGCTATATTTTAGTTAGTTGACTTGTATATTTAAATCAATTATGTTTAAAGTAATCATTTACATAGCTGGATTAATACCTACCATGCTGGCAAATTTTCTATTTATTGCATTATTTGTGTGCCCCCTGCCATTTTGTCTCATTTTACGTTGTGCATTTTGCATTACACAGCCATTTCACAGACTCTGTACACATATCAATTATACTCATAATTTTTAGTAGTTCTATAAGGATTTGCAATGTGCAATTTAAACTAATTCAAGTTCAGCTCCAAAGAACAGAATTCCAGTTCATGTGCAGTTCAAGAATTACACAGCTGAGTACTATTTATTTCTCTGCTCTTCCTATGACATTGTTGTCATTTATTTTATTACTCATATATTGTGATTATATGATACAGTCTTACAATTATTTCTTTAAGTCAGTTTATTTACACAAGTAATGGAAAAAAAAACAAAGGATTTCACTTTACTTGAATTTCTTTCTCTTTTTCTCCCCCACACTTTATTTGTTCACACAGACCTAAGATTCCAAGTTTACTAAATCATTTTCCTTTGCTACAAAAACTTAGTTCAGCATTTTGTGCAGGGCAAATGTGCTGGCCATGAAACCCTCAGCTTTGTTTGCCAGAGAAAGTGTTGGTTTCCCCTTCACCTTTGAAAGATAATTTCCCTGGATATGAACAGGAAGGTTGCTCTGTGTTTCTCTTCTCACACTTTAAATCATGCACACCACGTGCACGGTTTCGCACAGGATGTCCACTGTAGCTCCCATTCTTTTTCTTGTATAGGTTAGCCCAACTCATAACTTCTTTCCAAACGTCCTCTCTGCTTCCTAGGACATGAACATTGCTTATCTATGGGGTACAGCTTGGCATTTTTATCTCTCTTGGTGGTCTCTGGATTTTCTGATGTTTGGGAAAAATAAATCATTACTACAAATGTTTCTTCTATACCACTCATTCTTTCAATGTTTTTTTCCTTCTGACCTTTAATTCTATGCACACTTTGCCTATTGATACTGCATCACAAACCTTGAGCGGTTGTGTTTTCCCCTATAACCCTGAATCCTTGAACTTCAGGTCAGGGTTTCCAGTTTCCATCAGAAAGCTCAGTGAGCCCTTGCTTAGCCAGTGCTGTCCCCCAGGAAGACCCCTCCACCATGTTTTCATTCCTGGCTGTAGACACAGGATTTCTACCCATTTCTCTTTTAAATTTCTTCTTGGATGCTTCCCTCTTTTCTTACTTTGCCCATCTGTTCATGCATATTGGTCTAGTCTTGCTGTTAGAGCCCTTCACAGTGAACCACAGTGGCCCAAAGGCATCATTTGGAGGATTCCACATTCTCTATCAGACCTCAGTCTGCTCCAACACTTCATCCTTTTTCCTTTTCTAGATTGGTTTCCCTTGCCTTGTAGCATGACTTGTTACTTTTTTAAAAACGAGAGCTATAGATGATGTCTTGGATAATGGGAACCAAAGTAAATGTTCTTCAGTGGGAGGGGTTGTGGTAATCTGGCTAGCGTCAAGCTGTTTAATGTCTGCTATAGATGGAGATGTCAGAGCTTTCAAGCTCCTCTAGTATCCCTTCTCCCCCTCTTGGTACAGTTTCTGCACCCGACAACTCTTGCAGCTATAATCCTCACAGTGGCACAGGAGCAACCTCACAGGGCTAGAAAGAATGGAGTATCTCCTTGTTAGTAGTAAAGAAAATCTAGAGGCCTTGAGTAGAGAAATGTGTCTTCAAGAGGGATGGGATTCTGGGCGAGCTATTTCCCTTGGAGGCCCTTGTTGAAAGGCTTACGGTGAGGATTATTTTCCCTTTCCCCTTCCTGAGCCAGCAGGATCTTTCCTGGGTTTTCTCTGTGAAAGCCTCATGGTCTTGGAGGTTGGTTCAGGTGAGAGTGAGTCACCACCACCCACACCGTCCCAGTCTTCCGTGCCCAACAACTCACTCTAACCTTAGTCAGCGCATAGTTCCTCCAGGCTCTCACTCTTCCTGCTGCACAGAAGGAAACTTAGCTCTGTGTGAATTCACCTTTCTTCCGAGATTTATACAGGGAGGCACTGCTCCGAGGTCACAAAAGAGTCTAAGAAAGTCGCCTATTTCTGTTTGTTCAACTTCTCCTATTACTAGGATAGAAGTGGTCACTTCTAAATTCTTTATATGGTGGGGAAACTTAAACACTTATTATACTTTAATAATTAATTGAATTTATTTGCATATTCATTCATTTTGCATGGATGGGTTCATGCAATGCATGTGGGGGTCAGAGGACAGCCTACAGGTATCAGTTCTCTTCTTCAAGTATGTGAGACCAAGGGATCCAACTCAGGTTCGGGCTTGGTAGCGAGCAAGCATTCTTTCCCACTAAACCATCGTTGTTTCTTCCTACTCATCTTTTAATGCTTACTTTTATAGAAATGCACATGTTTGCCTACAGCATTGCTAAGAACCCTTTACCAGCTCAGCATAATACTGGGCACATTGAAGAAAACGGTTCCATGCACTCAGGCAATAATTACTTTACCAGGTATCTACTATGGTTGGAGAACATAATCTGCACAGTAGGAATACGGTGACAGAGGAGGCGGCGGTGGGCTCTGCCTCACACAACTTTTATGTTCTGATAAGGAAGCCAGAAAAGGAATATATGCACAAAAACAGGAATCTTGGCATTCAAGACACTCATAAGAGACAAAGCAAAAATGTACTGACGTTAAAGAACGTATATATTTGAGCACTTCATGGTAAGGGACTTCAGCAACCGGAAGGAACAGTATAGGTCTGAATATCCTGGGACTTGGGTAGAAGTCAGAAAGAAGGTGGTAAAGAAATGCCACTTTGATAGAGTTCAGAAACAGTGAAGACTTAGAGACGAGAATGCCAGCTGAGCTGCAGCTTAGCTTCTACTGCAGAACAATGGAGCAGGACAGTGAGAATGTGGGTGTGGTGGTTTGAATTTCAGCACCTGCCCATGCATAGGTGCAAACATTTGAATGCTTAGTCACCAGGGAGCAGGACTATTTGAAAGGACTAACAGGTGTGGCCTTATTGGAGGAGGTGTGGCTTTGTTGAAAAGTATGTCACTGAGGGTGGGCTTTGAGGTTTCAAACACATGTACCAGGCCCAGACAAGCACGCACGCACCCTTTCTCTCTCTGCCTGTGGATCAGGATGCATCTCTCAGTTCCAAGTCCAGTGTCTGCCTACATGCCACCATGCTTCCTGTCATGATCATAATGGGCTAAACCTCTAAAACTGTATGCCAGCCCCCAGTTAAATGCTTTCTTTCATAAGAGTTACCTTGGTCATGGTGTCTCTTCACAGACAATGGGAGCGGGGTGGGGGGTGGGGTTAAAGCATAATCAGAAATGCTGTTCAACAAGAACCTCAAAAACTCATTATTGTGAAAACATTCAAGGCAAGACCACTGAAGTGGCTTTGTAAGGACATCTCGCCTTTTCCACTAACGACTTGAGAGTACTAGGATAAAAGTGTGTAGCCGCCAGTCTGTGTCCTCTCTGTTAGCAAAAGAAACACTGACTGCAGAGTCGTCCTCCCACATAAATGCACTACTGCTCTTTGCAGAATTTCTACATCATTTGGAATAGGTAGGAATCATCTCTGCGTGAGTCCTCCAAATGACAGGAAGCTCTCTATGCTGTGAGGCAGTCAGTTCAACAGAACAGGCGTGGGGTGGCTAAACGTGATACAGTGCTTCTGGCCACAGTGAGACAAAGTCTGACTTTCCATAATTCACTCCACTTAAAGGCCCAATTTTAGAGTAACTCTGCTCAAAATAAAAAAAAGCTGTCTAACAAGTATGACATATTTTTGCTGTCTAACAAAAATGACATATATTTTTGCTGTCTAACAAGGATGACATATATTTTTGCTGTCTAACAAGGATGACATATATTCTTACTGTCTAACAAGAATGACATATATTTTTGCTGTCTAACAAGGATGACATATATTTTTGCT
>JABTXL010004601.1:1851708-1874282 GCA_025134845.1 Neodon shergylaensis | reverse complement strand
ACAAGGATGACATATATTTTTGCTGTCTAACAAGAATGACATATATTCTTACTGTCTAATTCACATGTCATTAGCACACTCTTGTCACTCAGTGCTTGAAGACCTCTTTCCGTGAATAGGGAACTGAATTAATTAACTACGGAACAGCATGTGGCCAGTGGCTATGGTGTAGGACTAGCACCTCTGAAACAATCCAAAGCAACTAACTCTTTCCAACAGAAACTCCTCTGGACTGTCTGTCCATCAAGCTGTGTTTTTTACCTGCTGATCACAGCCCCCCACACACAAACACACACACACACACACACACACACCCGACACACACACACTCTAATTATTGCTCCCATGGCTTCTTTTGGAGTCACGTATTGTCACTGACATACCCTCATTCACTCACACTCAGATGAGGCTCCCCAGATGGATTACTGAAAACATGAGACTCCCCCCTGAACTTTTATGCAAATATTCTGTGCGTGCACACATAGGTTTGGGTGAAAAGCTTTCAGGGCTTCATTCAGATCCTCAAAAGAATTCCTGACCCCCTAAATGGAGGCTGGGATGAGAAGGGAAGATAAAAGGAAATGAGGCACAATGCCAGCATTAAAGTGAGTTCTGAAATGTCCCAGGGCAAACGAAAGGCTGAGATGAAAGCAGACCTGACAACCCCACAGCGGCTCAGGCTTCCTCAATACTGCCTACACATTCACACACACACACACACACCCGGCTCAGGCTTCCTCAACACTGCCTACACATTCACACACACACACACACACACACACACAGCCGACTCAGGCTTCCTCAATACCGCCTACACATTCACACACA
Organism: Neodon shergylaensis; assembly: GCA_025134845.1. Taxonomy (NCBI): domain Eukaryota; kingdom Metazoa; phylum Chordata; class Mammalia; order Rodentia; family Cricetidae; genus Neodon; species Neodon shergylaensis. The sequence goes on along the minus strand of JABTXL010004601.1, from coordinate 1,873,454 downwards.
CACACACACGCACACACACACACACCCGGCTCAGGCTTCCTCAATACTGCCTACACATTCACACACACACACACACACACACACAGCCGGCTCAGGCTTCCTCAATACTGCCTATGTATTCTCTCTCTCTCTCTCTCTCTCTCTCTCTCTCTCTCTCTCTCTCTCAAACACAAGCACACACACACGTTGCCTCAGTTTCCTTCTAAAACTTAGCCATTCCCATTCTTTTTCTACAGACATAATAACTTAATTTTGCATATCCTGTATATCATGTAGTTAAATTCTTTCCAGTGTAACCATGCTTGAAATTTTTTCTATCTATGTGTATGTCCATATGCCTGCACAAAAGCTGTACAGCGAAAGTAAATAAAAATATGCTGTGCAGATTATTTAAGGGCTCGAGGTAGATATTATTTCGCTCCCCTTAAATTATTTTCTCTTTTGACATGACAACTAAAAAGAAAAGAAAAAGGAGGAGGAGGAGGAGGAGGAGGGAAGTGCACTTCAGGACACTTCCTTTTGTTCACGCCATTTCTACTTCCCCTGGTTCAGACGCTGCTGCCTCCATAGAGAAGAATAGACTTTAAAGAACACTGAATGAATTCGCCTTACTAAATCAGAGGACGCATGTGGGGTCAAGTAATTTGACCTCCATTGGCCTAAATCAAAACATCTCAGCATGGCCAGCACCATTTTATCCAATCTTTAAAGAACGCCAGGAAGTATAATTCTGTTACCTGAAATGGCAAGTCATCCCAATGTCATTCAACAAAGGACCAGGTATAACCCTACATGAAAACGAATTTGCAGGTATGATATTGCCTTTTCCAAGAGTACACACATCGGGTAAAAAGCTGTTTGATAGTTGTGGCTTCTCCTAATACATCTTAATGTGATTCAAGCATTAAAATTGCAAGAGAAGACCCTTAGGCATATTGAATATTCAATGCTTGAGTCTTCTAAATTCCAGAGTTTTATAACACTCTAATCTATTCCTATTTCATCCATTTCTTTCTCCTTTTCAACATTAAACATTCACATCAAATCTCTCTCTCTCTCTCTCTCTCTCTCTCTCTCTCTCTCTCTCTCTCTCACACACACACACACACACACACACACTCAAGAAAGAACATTTCATCTTGACATACAGTTAATCAAACCTACAAAGTTACTTTATGTAACAACAAAAAGACAAAGGAAACGAAGGATGCAATTTTTCAATCTAGTTTCTTACAACTGTTCTTTCTGGATAAATTTCAAAACATTTATTTTGATTTTCCCAGTTCTACAGGACGAAACCACCATTGTCCCATCTCCTTATTCCAAGTCATGTTCTTCCTTTTTCAACTCAATAGCCAGAGGGAGACTTTTAAACTATAAGTCAGGTCATGTTAGCACGACTCTCAACATCCGTGACATAGCTCAGGTGCTTCCAAACTCACAAAAAGGAAAGCTTGCGTCTCTACACTGCCACAGTGCCGTCGCAAATTCCTTCAGGTCAATGCCACCTTCTCCCTGGGAGACCCATCTAAAGGCTCAATCCTGCTTCCATGCTCAGACTGTCTCACCTTTTCGCCCCGTGTCCCTGAACATTTATATCTAAAATGCTATAGACCTCATGTCTATATTTTATTTGTTGACTTGTTTTATATGTCCTGCACCAAGAATGCAAAATTCATGAAGAGAAGATTTGAAGATCTAGAATACTACATAGCATTCAGTCAGTTGGTGCAGAAATTTAATAAGCATATTCATAAAAGAGTACTGAAAAGGCAAAAATGGCCATGGTTTTTACTTGTCTAAATTATAATTCTTATTTTAAGACTGACATTATTCATTAGCATTTTGGATTTTTTATTGCAATGTAGCCAAGGGTGGCCTTGAGCTAATGGTGACTTCCTTCCGGTCATCACTAAGAGCTGGGGTTTCAGGCATGTACCCAAGGCAACTTTCTACAGCATTTTAAAAGCAGAAAGATAACCACTTATCAAAGCAACCAGTACACTCATTAAAAATATCAACATGGAGTCTTGTCTGCAGACAGGAGCACTCGGGTGTTTCTGTCACTGCCATTATGACACACTTTTCCTAGGACGAACTCTTCAGACTCAGTTGCTGGCCACAGACATGGATTAAGGGCCTAATAACAATTCAGCTTCAGAGACCACAGTTTGCCCAAAGTCTCTCCAAAGATGTGACACGGGTCTTCAACATGTATTCAGTGACCATATGCTTGTGCTAAATTTATGGACGTAAGATCTTGAACTGCATCCTTTGTGACCGCTGTTTCTGTCCTCCTCAACTCTCTGTTACCCCAGCTGCCCTTACAATGAGCAGCAATAAAGCAGGCACAGGCGTCTGTGAAATCTGATAGCAACATCTGACTTGAGGCTGACGTTTTATTTTGGTTTAGTGCCTTTTATCTGTTAACTTTGAGATCATTTTCAACAATAATTATTGATACTCATTCCAGAGCAGAAATATTCAGGAATGTTTCTGCTGCCCATGATTCCAGCTTACCCTGCTGGGTCAAGGGTTATGTGACAGTGAAAATGCCTCTTGCCAAATTGGCACCAGTAGTATGTGGGTAATGGAGGAGAAAGGATATTTGAAATGTACAGGGTAACAAGAGTTAGCCTGCAAAAGAAAGAAAAAGTCTTCCAATCGACAGATGCGTAAAGTTACATATAGAGATCAGGATCCCATCAAGGGTGAAGATGGAAGAAGGCTCTCCCATGTTGAGCACACGTCTGATGCTATCAACACACACAACGAGGAAGGCAACCAATCTGCAGCAGAGCAGCGAGCACCGCAGATGACGGCTCATGAATTTTCACGTCTTATACACCTAACCACTAACATTAGAAAGAGGAAGGAATGTAATTCAACTAGAGTGCTTGCCTAGTGTGCGAGGAAGCCTTGGACTCAGTCCAACACTGCATAAACCGCATGCAGGGACACAGACCCGTAATCCTAGCACTTAGGGGATGGAGGTAAGAGGACCCGAAGTCACAGCCTCTTCTCCAGAGTTGGAGGCCAGGTTGGGCACAGAAGACGCGAAATACAGTGGGAAATGGGGGGTGAAGAGATGGCTCAGAGGTTAAGAGCACTTGTTGTCCACGCAAAGGACCACGGTTTGGTTCCCAGCACCCACATGAAGTCTTGCAACTATCTGTAACTCCAGTTCCTGGGGGGTTGATGCTCTCTTCTGACTTTTGTGGGCACCAGTCATGCACATGGTGCACAGACAAACATGAAGGCAAAGGACTCATACACAGAGGGAGAAAAGGAGAAATAAAGATCCATCCATCAGCCCTGCCAGAGGACTTAGTTGTCTTTTCTCTCTCTTTGTAGTAAACAATATAAAATCACTGTGAAATGGAAAGGCAATTCAGTGGTAACCAGGTTAAAAGAAGAAATAAATTACCTCATAGAACTACCACTACCTGTTCATAAACAAGAGCAAGGCAGAGACTACCCCAGTCACCCATGAGCGACCATCGAGATTTAGATCAGGGCATTTCTAGCAGAGTCAAACTGCAAACAGGCTTTGGTCTTTTGTGATGAAAGGACAGACACGAATAGTCTGTGGGGCCATCAGAGCACAGCTGTGCCTAACCTGGCCCTGAAGTCCAGCTGCCTTGTGCTTGCACTTGATGAGTTTCTCATGTTTGTTCTAGTTATCAACTTGCAAAGAAATGTGATGTTTTTCTCATTCAAACTCATCACGTTCAAACTTAAGTCTTAACTTTGGCATTCCACTCCTTCTTTCAAGAACTTAGGACTCACTTATTCTATAGTAGTCTCTGGCCATGGAGTAGGATGCTTTAAATCACAATCCAACTGCTTAAGTTGCCACTGGCAAGATTATATCAATCAGCTGGTACCCATAAAGCTTTAGCAACAGTGATTATCAGCAATTATTCTTGATTGGGTCAGTATGACAGTAATCTGTGATTACTACTAGTGCCACACATATTTTTATATATGTATTGGGCAAGTTAAATTTATTTTCTTTCTTTTTATTTTTTCAAGAGATAGTTTGTCCTTGTAATGGCTCTGGCTGTCCTGGAACTCACAGAGATGCACTTGCCTCTGCCTCCTAAGTGCTGGGATTAAAGGTGTGCGCCACCACCCTGCTAATAACTTTCTTTGTAGATAGTTTATCCCAGTTCATTCACTGTTTCTCACAGAAAGGTGGAGCTTCAGGACTAACAAGCAAACAATACACATAGGTCAAGTTCGGCAGACGAACGTCAGTTAACACAAAAAGTGCTAATAAACCAAACACACACATTCTGTTTAAAAGCAAAACAGACCAGTTAGAGGCTACTCCAATGACCCTTGAGAGACACCAAAGCAAAATTTAGGCTAGGACATTCTCATTCAATGAGTATGACTTTTGCACACATCCCCAATGATCTTACACATATATTTTCATTTAAATATTTTACCTATAAATGACTTGGTTATTCAACCAGAGAGTAAGTTCTTGCTGGGAGAAAACATAACATATTAAATCTATCTCATTACATTCCTCGTGAAGCACTCAGCCAAAGGCAATTTAAATAAGTGAAATCTGGAACAAAATCTAAATTCTTTATATCCTCTAATAATTATTCAACAGTCTAAATCAATTCCATCAACTGGAATTCATCACAGGTGGCCAATGTAAGAGTGAGGTGTGTGGCCCAAACAGCATTCCTTCATCCTGCTTTTGATTTCATAGAGAGACTCCTGTCTTCTGATGTTGTATCAGTACCCATTGCCACATACCCCTCCTAAGACTCTACACAACACCCCCCCTTTCTTATTTTTCTTTTGTCCAGGTCTCAGATTCCTAAAACTTATAAACATAATATTAACTGCCAAGGAATGAGGAAATCTGATAAACAAGCTCTTTATTCTAAATGAATATAAATTACAGTTAATCCTGCCCCCAAGAGGGCTTTGGAATACATTTATATAGCTGAAAATATAATTTTAGAAACAAAAGTAGTTATTAATTATGGGGAACATCAATGCAAGGTCCCAGAGAAACATTTAGCAATTTGGCATAAATAATTTTCTTAATTTTATGTGTGTGGATATATTCCCAAATCTGCCTTAAATAACATCAAGATAAATTTAATAACATACATCAATAACTGTACAAAAACCAAATTTTTCAGGATAAGATTATCTTAAGAAAATGTGTAAGTCCCCATTAAACTCTACTAACAGCGGCTTTTAATTATTTCAATATAAAAGTTGCAAAAAGTATACAGATTATGTCTATAGCTTGATAAATTTCATTAAGATGAACAAACATATTGAAATCATCAGTTCCCAGATTGTGAACTGAACATTATCAGAGTCCCAGCATACCTTCTCCCAAATCATGATCTCTGCACAAAGAATATCAATCACATCCACCTTTTAACACTGTAGGCTAGCTTTGCTGTGTACATGCGTGTGTATGGGTGTTATATACATATGTGTGTATGTATGCGTGTGTATATGTGTGTGTATGGGTGTTATATACATATGTGTGTACGTATGCTTGTGTGCATATATATGTGTGTGTGTATGGGTGTTATATACATATATGTGTATGTATGTTTGTGTGTATATATATATGTGTGTGTATGGATGTTATATACATACGTGTGTATGTATGCTTGTGTGTATATATGTGTGTGTGTACGGGTGTTATATACATATGTTTGTATGTGTGCTTGTGGATATGTGTGTGTGTAATATGTATGGGCGTCCTGGCTGGATGTACGTCTGTACATCATATATGTTTTTCGTGCCTGAGGAAGCCAGAAGAGAGCATCAGATCCCCTGAAACTGGAATTAGAGGTGGTCGTGCATGAGTTACCATCTGGGTTCTGGAAATTGAACCGTAGTCGTCTGGAAGAGCAACCAGTGCTCCTAACTGCTGAACCATCTCTCCAGCCCCTAAGCTTTGCCCATTTTTAACCATATATGAATAGGAATCACCGTATATGTTCTCATTGTATCTGGCTTCCTTGTCTTATATTTTGGTTGCTGTCTATGAGAATAATAGTTAGCACCTACAATAGATTAGTAAAGTAGACCTTCCCTCCATTGCTCTGATTAGTTCCAGAACTGGGCCCTTCTTTCCATAAAGCCCCGAAGTTTAAACTTTCAGTCCAAATCAAGAAACTGGATCAATGTAAGTTAACACACTGATTTAGACATCATCACTGGTAGAATGCCTTTTTAATAAAAACGTAACTACCATCCATTACACTAATAAAATAATAATGATGATGAACTCCATGTTGTAACTCTTCAACATTTAAATTTAAAACACCATTTAAGCCGGGAACAACTAGAATTATAAACTGTAATATATAAAGTATATAAATTATAATACATATCTATCAAAATATAAGTATACAGTCGCTTTATCTAGGTTTTTTCTTTGCATGTATGTATGTGGCACACGTGTGTGATTACACATGCACATGAAGACCACAGGTTGACGTAGGTGAAGTCATCTGAGGTCCTTGACCACCCTCCACCTAATATATTGAGACAGGTTCTCTTGCATGATATCAGAGCATCCAGCTCAGCTTATAACTAGCCAGCTTATCCTGAAACACCCCTCTCTGCTCCCAGACAGTGAGACTGCAGGTAGGCCACCATGCATGTCTAAGATTAACATGACTGCGTGGGATCCAAACTCAGGCACTCACACATGAGCAAGGAGTACTTCACCCACTGAGCCACCTCCCTAGCCCACGCCATCTCGTTTTCACTGTATTATTGGATAGGACCACTCTCTTGGCCCCAACTCTCTATCCTGAAACTCTTAGCAATGCCTCAAATGGCCCTGTTTCCCGAGAAGGGGTGCCTTCATATAGGTGACCGACAGTGTTTCATGCAAGAGCTTTGGCATTTCTTCCAGACTTAGAAAAGTTGTTTTCTTCTTTACTCTCTCTCAAACACTAGTCATTACTAGATTACAGCCAAAAAGAAGCATTGGCTTCAAAAGCTAAGACAAAAAACAAACTAAAATAACCAGAGAGTGGGGGGATACAAAGCATTATTTTAAAATACTACATTTCCACCAGTTTGTTCATTTTTCTTTTGTGCAATGACATTTCCATTTTCTTTGCTTGATCTGACTTCTAACCAAGTTCATTCTTAAATTATAGGCAGCTAAACCCGTGAAAGTCTTATCTGCTGCTTTCAGGATCCACAGAGACAAATGGCAGAGTTGTGGACCATGACACAGCCTCAGCTCTCGAAGCTAGTGAGGACCAGGCTGTCTGCCCTCAGCAGCATCCTGGCTAAGCTACATCAGCAGCTTTTCATCATCTGGACTTCTCCCCAGGTTATGTGATTTACTGAGCCCACTGAGTTCTCCCAAGGAATCAAACAGAAAATACATGACTCGCCCCCAGAACAATAATAAATTCTAAACTGCCTTTGACCTGAAATTCATTAATGGAACCAGGGATAAAAATGACTCAGCAGCCAGGTCAGCCACACTAGGAACTACTCAAAAGTTACTCAGAGCACTTCTGCCCCTGTCCCACATACTCATCAAAGCATCTGCTAGTCTCTCCTGGAGCCTTAAGCCTCCTCAGTGTTAAGAGACAGCATTTAATGGTGAATTATTTTTCATATATATACATACACATGCACACATGCACAAACATGAATGCACACACACACACACACACACACACACCTATCATGGGAATATGACCTTATCAGGAAATAAGGTCTTTACAGTAGTCAATTAAGATGAAGACATCATTATGGTAACCAAATAAGATGGCGGCAACAGTGCATGCCTTAATCCAATATGGCTGCTATCCTTTGTGAGATGAAGATGCTATGGGAAATTTTAGACATAAAAAAATGGCCTCAGATAACTGAAGAAGACGTGGGGATGCTATCAGCCAAGGATACAGACTATGAGCAACACCAGAAGCTAGGGAGAAACGGGGAGGACAGGTTACTACCTCCTTGACTTGGAACCTCTGCCTCTGGCACTGTGAACCAAGAACTTCCCATTGTCTTGCAACACCCAGGTCTTTCCTGGTTCGCTGTGGCAGCCCAGGGGAACAGGGGCACACTGTGATAACTGTACAGAGAATAGAGAACTAGACTGGCTTCCTTGATACACTTTCGTTCATAAGATTTCACATTGCAGGATCAGAAGAGGCTAATCTAGTACAGTTTGCTGAATTTCTTAAGTTCTCCATTATTCAGGAAAAGACAATAAGCAATTCATCAATCTGCCTTTCTAAAAGCTTTTTGTACTCCACTCCTATCTAAATGTAAGAGACTGGCATCTTGGGACTGCATCACACTTCAAACAACTGTAAGAGCTAAAACACACGGAGTGTTTACTATACACCAGGCTCCTCTCCGAGGAGCCCTACATATTACCTCATTTCTTTCTTACAGCTGTGAAATCAGCATCCTTGTAAACGCAGAAACAAAACAAGAGGATGCCTGCTCACCCGAAGATAACAGCAGACAGTCTCAGTCCAGTTTCTTCACAACCATGCAAGAGCTGTGACAGAGACACCCTCGCAAGTTTGACGCTGCTGCTTGTCCTGTTCCTACTCAGTGCCTTCTGCCTTCACCTGATGGATCTTCCATTTGAGACACTGCTCCGACTCTTGTGTGTGAATATAAAAGACCCACATTCAGCAGGGCTCAGTCCTATCTGCCAGGGTGGTGTTTCCTATTTTCCTAGGGCAGGGGGATTAAGCATTCTGATTTAAAAGGCCTTCTATTGAATGAACGCATACAACAGTGTCAACCACACACTTGAGCAGAGAGGGTGACAAAGTCAGCAAACTTTCCTTTCAAATGCTTAATTGCCTAATCTGTATTCTGAAGCTGCTCTAAAGTGACTTTTTTCCAGTGTTTCCAGTAATACTTACAGGAAACGACCCCCTTCCCAGGTTGAGTTACTGCTGTTCACAGAATTACCTCTTTCACGTCCACTCTGCATCTCTGGATAGCAACTTCCTCAGTGCCTTGGCCAAGCAGGTGTTCAAACCAAATGTGTTGAATGAAGATAGGACAGATACATGATGAGCGTAATATAGGTGGGACTCTAGAAACAATATTCAATCTACTAAAAGGTATGTAAAGGAATTTCATCTAAGAAACTTCAGCTCTTGTCTATTACAAAACTGTAATTTATACTTAAAGTAAAAATGAAGAGAAAAAAATTTAATTGTTCCTTTGTAGCAAGATCCTAACATATCTTTATGTAATCCAAAGACAGATCTAAAATATAAGGCCTTCCCTTAAAGAGCAACAGGTTTTCAAAGCCAAAGGAATCAGATGGTTGTGTTGGCACAGGTGTTCTAACACCCTAGCTGCACAGCTCTGTGCTGTGCACAGCTGCTTGATCTTTGCAGAGGCAGTTGTGGAGATGCCTTTCAAAATGGTGGTAACTTATAAAGAAAGCCAGTTTGATGGAGGAAGGTCATTGGTTAATTAATAAAGAAACTGCTTGGCCTGATAGGTTAGAACATAGGTGGGTGGAGTAAACAGAACAGAATGCTGGGAGGAAGAGGAAGTGAACTCAGATGCCATAGCTCTGCTCTCTGAGGCAGACATGATGAAGCTCTGACCCAAGAAGGACGTAGGCTAGAATCTCACTGGTAAGTCACCACCTTGTGGTGCTACACACATTAATAGAAATGAGTCAAGCAGTATTTATATGAAGACAGTTTGTTTGTTGTTATTTTGGGGCATAAGCTAGCCAGGAGGCCAGGAGCCAGGTGGCAGGAATGCCAGCCCTTAGCACATTCTACAGAATGGCACCCAACGTGTTTACTCCACCCACCTATGTTCTAACCTATCAGGCCAAGCAGTTTCTTTATTAATTAACCAATGACCTTCCTCCATCAGCCAGTTATCTAGATGTTGGGCTTCTACAATGGGTCTCACAATTTCTACATCGTAGCTATATTATGCTGTGTTAAGGAAAATCTGCCATTTTGTTCAGGAGCTGGACTCTAGTTTCAGCTCCACTATATAGTAATAGACAAACTACAGGTGACGGAGAGCTCACAACACAGGCCTTTATGCTTCCTTTTCTCCTGTGATTCAGACAATAACTTTGTGACTTTGTTGAGAGAACAGAGGTCAAAGATGTCAGTTAGGTCATTGAGGAGGTGGCACATCTAGCATTCAACCTTGGTTCCTATCATCTTCACACTTGTGCCTTTCTTCATTCTGTACGAGCAATGGCTAACTGCACACGTCACAGCATCCACTGAGCACAGGCTAGACCTATGGCTTATACAACCACTCCAACTGAGCACAGGCTAGACCTCCTGTTATACATAAAAGCAGAATCATGGAAGAGTGTAATGGTGTCACTTTCAAAATAAAACAAAACCAAACTGTGAAGCATTACATAGTGGCTCACACCTAAAATACCTGTACTTGGGAGGCTGAGGTAGGAGAATCATAAATCTGAGGTCAGCCTAGGCCAGAGAGTAAGACCCTGTCCCATACAACCCCTTTATCACAGTAACAACAACAAAATTAAAAGATTGTGACCATTGTGTTTTCTCTGCTTCTTTTACTCTTATTTGTTCTAAGACAAGCTGAGTATGATGTCGTGACATGCCCCCCACAGGAGGCTTCATGAGAAGGAACAGAAGAACTCTAATCAGGAGGCTGCCAGTTAACTAAAGCCAACATTACCAACCCAACTGGCACTGAATGCAGCCATCCTGTGAGTGAGGGTGTATTCCTCTCCACTTTGCAGGTGGAACTGCAATTCCATGCCTGTCTGCAGTTTGGTTGCCCTTTATGAGAAACCTGGGAACAGAGGGACCAGCAAAGCTGTCACTGGGTTACTGACACACAGGCATTTTGGGAGTTAGGTGTCGTGGTAGGGTAATTTGTTACACAGCAGCAGATAGCTAAGATAAACTTTACTGTTAGATGTCATGTGACTCTCTATTAACAGTGAGAAGTCCAATAAACAGGGCAGCTGAAAGACACTGTTTTCTTGATTTTAAAGGATAAAATACATCCGTTGTGAGCTGTTGCTCCTTCTCCCTTCTTCTCTCCTGGAATCTAGAAGTCATGCCTAAAGGTAGAGCTGGCCCAAACCTGAGCCCCCAGGTGGCCATGGAGCTCCCACTGGAACACCAATCACTTTCATGGCACTTTTTTTTTAATGCTATTCTTTTCACAAAACATCATCATTGATCCTGTGATTACAGCCAAATGCAACTTAAGTCAGTCCCTTTCCAGCTTTGTCTGGAGCTTTAGGTTTCTCTACAAAGTGAAAGGCATGCGGCAGCTTCCTCCTCAAACAAAGATATGAAGCTTATGTTCTTCTGAAATCGATACCCAAAATGTGCAACGCAAACATAAGGCTTCATTGTTACTCTTTCCTCAAGAACCCAAAGCACTGAGTTGAAATGGCAAGATCAAGTGATATCACTGACTGTGAATGGAACTTCAGCAATATTTTTCATAAACAAATCCCTAATAAGGGAGACAAACTCCTTATGTGTTCCCTCATATGAGTATACATATATATCAGAGAGTCATGAAACTAGAAGGAAGGAAGAATATTTTGAGAAGAGTAAGACTAAGAGAAGGGAGAAAAGAGGGCAAAGGGAATACACATGGCGTGGAAGCAAGTGTGGGACTGCTTTATCACATTCATTCTGGGAGGAGGAAAGGCTCAGTCTGCAGTCGTCACCAGATGAAGAGGAAGCAAGATGAGAATGCCTTGAAGATAAAAGGTACCAAGACATGTGGCTAACACAGATAAGAATTATGGGTTAATTTAAGATGTAAGAATTAGTTTAAAAAAGCATGACTAAGCTATTGGCCAAAGAGTGTTGTAATTAATATAGTTGCTGTGTTATTATTTGGATCTGGGTGGCCAGGAAGTAAACGAACAGTCTCCGTTTACAGAAGCAGAAGAGGATTCTCTGGAAGAAGGAAAGGAACCATCCAGGGAATAGGAGAGGGCTTTGAAGAAGAACACATGAGGACAAAGGGCAATGGCACACATGTATGGAAATGTCATAAAGAATCCATCACATTGTATACTAACCTAAATACTGAAAGAATAAGGCTTGTGGGGATTAGAGAGGTACCTTAGTTGGTAAGGTGCTTGCCACACAATCATGAGGACTTGAGTTTAAACCCAGTACCAAAAAAAAAAAAAAGCTGGGCATGGGCATGGTGGTCCACACTTGAGAGGCAGAGACACGCAGGTCCCTCATAGCTACTGGCCAAGCTTAAGGCCAGTACAGACCCTGTCTCAAAAAAACAAGGGAGACAACACTTGAGAAATGAGGTTGTCCTCTGGCTTCCACACGCATACATGTGTGCATGCTGAACAGGCACACACATGCACACAGACAAAAGAACAATACATTTTTTGTAAGAATTAACTTATGACTCAGCAATATAATAAATGTTTTAAATATTTCCCTGTGCCATGTTAATTCGAAGGCATTGTGTGTTTTCAAGACAATTCTGGAAATCTAAATATAAGCCCATTAATAGCAAGATGAATGCAATGCCCACACTGCATCAGCTGGTGGCATCTGTAAACTATGAGGGACTGCACAGGCTCTGGGGTGCTGTTACTCAGCATGCACTTAGCGCTTCACCCAGGAAGTATTAGGGTATCTATTTTGCACAACTGTGTATCTCTACTTTCAAACCAGACTCCAGACAGGAAGTACCTCTCCCCACCAAGGAGATTTAAAGCCTTCTTCTATCTTCACAAGACACAGAAGATAGCACTTACAGCAAAGACAACACAGATGAAGATGTTCCGGTTAGAGATACATTATGTGACCACAGAAAGCCATTTGCAAAAAAACTCAAGAAAGGAAGCCATACTTAGAAGTGCACAGATAAATTAAGCCTCTGCTCTCTACTCAAAAATTGGAACTCAGAGGCAAAGAGGAAGTCGTATTTATAAAGAGCCTTCAACAAAACGCAGACATCCTCACAGCTGCAAAAATGCCAGGAGGATCAAGTCTAGAGCAAAATTATCTCCGTGTCCCTGCAGGTTAATGACTGTCATCAGAACATGTCACTTTGTTGACACTTGAGATCAGGATGGGGATACACTGCATGGCTTGGCCACACCACGGTTCATCATTCGCAAGAATGTACAGAAAACTACGGAATAATCATTATCGGGTTTGAGTTCTTTTACTCGTAAGCAATCATTGAAGTGCATTCCTAAGGCATCAGGGTTATGTTGCTACTACTAAGAATATCCATCCTCCATTCCCTGCTTGCTTTGTACCAAGTATTGTCCTATGAATTTTACATGTACTAGACCTTCCGAAATTCTAGATTAAGGGTATCTGTACTACTCCCATCCTATGGATGATGGAAATAAGTAACTTGTCCACAAGCTAATGTATGACAGAGTTGTATACAGTCTCACCCTAACCCACACCACCAAATGTACATAGACGCAAATATCCAACAAGTGGGGCTCATTCATGGCTTTGACTTAGTTGTGCGAGTCAAGATCTCATCCTTTAGTGTGGATAAACTAACTATGTAGCTCCTCTTTAAAACATGATCATAAGGCAGATGTAGGTTAACATATGCTAGCAACTTACTCTCATTGCCTTCTGCTGTGAAATGAATGATCCCAAACTCAAAGACTTGAAAGGATAACTCTTTCATTCAGTAATGAATCCTCAGTCAGAAGAGGGTTGCTCTCTGGAACACATGTTATCAGCTGGGATGGCTGAGAAGCTAGAGGTGGACTCACTCTGTGCCCGCAGGCTATCTGCACCTCATGAGTTGATGTTCGCTGTCAGGTAGGACCTTGTTTGGGAGGCAAGCCAATATACCTCCATGTTTACTCACAGGTAGCTGGATGGTTTCCAAGAGCAAACATCCCAAAAGAATAAGGTCGAAGCACATGACAATTCTGCGACTTCGCTTCTGAACTCAAATGCATCACTTCCAGGTCCTTGTCAGACAACCCAGACTCAAAGAGGACAAGGATGTAGGTGTTCTAAAGAGAATGTGCTGGGATATGAAATCCACTGAAGTAGGCTACTCTATGGCATCACAACAAGACAATGAGGGCATTACAACATCTAAGAAAGATAGACCTAACACAACAAATAATAAAATTAAATGTCAACCATATCCTACTATAATTAACTATCTTGTGAGTTATTTTAAGAATAAAATATGCACTATATTAATTTCTTCTATTATAGGATTCAAAGACATTTTGATTTATAATGTCATTGCATCTGATTCAATTTCAACCTCCTAGGAATCAAATGTGAGGCCAAATCACCTTTCTAATGGGAATAGTTAAGGAAATAAGGGCTGGTATTGTTAAAGATTAGATTTTTCCATCAGCATGTTAAAGGAGAAAAATGAGCACTGCCATTCAGGCTTTCAAAGATAAAATGTCATTTTCAGTAACACCTACTACCTTTGAGACATTTCATCTCTTCCTAAAAAAAGCACCGTAAATCAAAATCTTGTTTCACTTCACCAAGATGGCATGTCATTTGTAGATCGTTCTCTGAGGGCCCTAGAAAACAACTTCATCACAGTAGCCCCTGTGCCTCCGCTCAATAGCCAGCAACAGCATTGATTTCCCTCTGATGACAAGCACTCAGTAGCGCCCATGTCGAAAATCCAGGTCATCTTTGTAAATGTCTGTATGCTCTTCTCCTCATTGCCCTCCTCACCTGGGGACACTGCTCCCAGCTGAAATGCCCTTTCCCTAGCTGACCTACATCTTAGATGTTACTTCACCCAAATGCAAATCTTGGCTTCTATACTCCCTCTGGATTTACCCCCAAAGCCCCAGAAATTGATATAATGGTGTTGGAAAAATAATCGTGGGTGAAAACTGTCTGAAGGCATTCGAAATAACAAACAGGAAGTCCATGAAACTCAAAGTCACATAAATGTAAAGAGACTGCATAGGAGTCCCAGCCACTTAGGATCTACTGGGCAAATAAAGAACTCAAGGGATTACGGGGACCATCTTGGCATAGAGAAAAGCGTACCATAGGTTGGAGAAGGTGAAGCACGAAATAATGGAGCTGAATTCCTGGATGTTTCTAGATGAGTGGGACGTAAGGATGAACAAATCAGTATATCAAAGCAGCAAGTGCAAAAAAAGAGATATAATTTAATTCCTTCCCCATGAGAACGAAGGCAGCATGCAGACGAGTTCTTATTTTCTCCCATAGCTCTACCACTTAGAAGAGTTTGTGTCTGCGAGGAGTAATTGCCAGATGCAGAATGAGCAGTACTGGGAAGTGTGAAAAATCTTCAAGACAAAACAGTGAAGCATTAAGGGTCCAGCCTCGCTCTTCTAAGAGGCCCCTTCTCTAGAACTCAGTCTTCTTGTCAAGGCACCCACTCTCCTGCAGCCCGCTCTTGGCGAGAGGAGAACTCAAGTGCAGACCTGGGTCTCCACCACATAAGTGAAGGGACACAGCTGCCCGAAAAATATCTGCCCATACCAACTTGATCGCTCACTGTCCAGTTCCTCCCCTTCTGGAAACAGACATGACCTACAGCCTGGGCTGTTCCACAGCTTGTTGAACTGATGCCTCACTAAGAGGATCCTAAGTCCCAAAGTCATCACCGAAGACAACCGTTTCACGCTCAGCCTCATGGGCCCACTAAAAACTAACATAGACCATGTCTGTCCTTCATGGGAATTCTTTTTTTCCTGTAAGAAAACATTTCTTGCAAAGACCCCTTCTCTCTACGGATCCTGCCCAACACCTTGTTTTAAATACCCACTCAATAACGCTGATGGGAATAGCCCGGGAGAGCCAGGGATGAACTCCTTATGCCCTGCATCGGCCTGGACTTCTAGCCTCACTTCACTCATTAACCTGCTTTCTATGGTCCAATCACTTAAGTCCCAGAGCTTCTGTGTCCTCTTTCATAAAACTAGAGGTCAGGAGTAGAAAAATGAACTAGCCTCTTACAATTACAAAGTCTCTAAATCAATAAGTAATTAAGAAAAAACTCCAAACAGTAATCTTTCTCAATGGTGCAAAATAATGTAGAAAGTTAGTTCTTTCTTGCAATTGAATGGTGCTGCTTACTTCTTAGGCTAATAATTAAGTAAATATTTTAAATCTCTCACTATACGCAAGGTGCTGCGTCACTTCGCTGATGTTTCCAAATGTGTATTTTTGAATAATATCTGTTTGAGTTTAGATCAGTGTTTCGGGAATCTTTAGATTATTGTTCCAGACCCTGAAAGAATTTATGGTTTGTTTACTTATCCAATTATTCAAGAGAGATAAGAAGGTAAGTGCTTCTTAATATACTCTGGGTCAGGAGAACCTGACTCGCTTGCCTTGCAGTAGAAGGTGCTGCCTTCATGAGACTGGCTAACATGGCTAAATTGAAGACCTTGAAGGATGGAAAGAGGAGGAGTAACAGTAGCTAATATCTACATACATCTTTCTAGAAACTAAACGGTACCTTAACTAACACATGTATGTGCTTCCTATGGACCAATTCAAAGTCCCAGCTTGACAACCAGTCACAAAGAAAGGCATTATTTGTCCCATAAACAGATTACAAGAGAGAGAAGAGGCTGTAGGAGATGCTGAGAATCACCAACTTCTGGCTTCAAAGCTGTCATTACCAGAGGGCCTAGTAATTTCTAAACATATTCTACCATTTCTGTCTCTGAGTGGATTTGCGCGTAGATCTGTACGGCTTCAGCGTACCTGCATCCGTTCACTGGAATCCCTTTTCAGTTCTCCCTCAAGGTAAAGAGCCGCAGGCCAGTCCAGAAAGATGCGACTGTATGAATGCAAGGAACTTCTGTCTCATCGGAAAGCAGCAAACCTGAGAGTTGTCACAGTGACAGTCAGAGTGTCCTTTGGAGGGAGACATGCCTACGCTCATCTTCTTCCCCAAGCAATTAAAGGGGTATCTGGTCTGTTTGCCTCCGGGGTTTGGAGCAAGACCCATCTGTTTGTGCACTTACAGAAGTGGCCTGATGACAAAATTACCTTCAGTTCCTCAGATGAATACAGCCAAACAGGCTATTAATCATCATTAAACAAAATCTTTGTCTCATTCTTATATGCCATGTTTAAAGCCAAATATGGTCAGATTAATTTACAACATTCCAAAGCTAAGCTCCAAACTGGCTTTGGAAGCCCAGTAAACACTGCCACTGCATAAGGAAGAAACTAATGGGTAATATTAGTTGTTGGTGGGAAAGGGAATCTCCGGCTCAAACACGACAAGGCTGGCAGCACCCAGATCTGTAATGGAGCGTGAGTTACACTGAAGGAATGAATATGATCAGCTCTATTGACTGCTGCAGAGACAAAGCAGGGAGGAAAAGTATATGTGATTAAAAAGCAAGCGTAAAGTCCCAGGGAGAACAGGCTACAACTGTGCGGTTGTATTTATTTTTATGATTTCAGAGAATTCAGGTAAATAATAATGCTAGTTTTAGAATCCCTGTAGTATTCCTATTCTTTACTAGCACCATATCAAATATAACTCCTTAACAGGCAATGTCATAACAAGGGTAAAACTAATGACTGCCTACAGTGTTTAAAGGTTGTAAATTTAGGGAAGTAGGAAACTTTTGTTGTTGTACTTGGAAAAGAAAATCAAAGTTGTTGGGGAGAAAAAGTTCCGACTACATTCTAGGCTTAAGTCAGGTTTGAAGAACATAGATGTAATCCATATAAACTAATATTTAAAGAGATCATCTCGAGGATGAGCATGGAGCTGGGCAGAATGTTTGATTACTGCCCTCATAAAGGAAAACACTGAGCTCATCTGCCACTGGGAAAGAACGGGAGGAAACGGGGAAGCTGGTGCTACTGGGAACTAGTCTGTGGATCAGGCACCTACTAGGTGCTTCACAGCCATGAGGATCCGTAACACAGATGGCTGGCTGTCCTGTTCCTCCCTCACATAGTGCCCACCAGAGCTCAGGGAAACTGCACGCTTGCTCAATCAAGATCACTCACTAATGTAATTAAACCAAGAGTGAAAATCATTATATCTATCCGTTCTACTACACAAGTATGTCTAAATATAACATAAAACAGTCCTCGAGATGGGGTTTCTTAAAGACAAACTATCCTAATGAGTAATCAGATTTCAACTCAAGTTATGTAGACTCTACAGAAAGTCTATAATGGAAATGATCAATTAGTGATGATTAGGGACTTCTTTTGCAAATTAGGTAAAATAATACATTCTGTCACCCAGAGTGGGGAGGAAAGAAATATTTCTCTCATATAGCTGAGTGCTTATCAAATCAAGTGGTTATCGGGAAGGCTCACACAATCAACTAAAGTGGGCTCACAGAGACTGAACCCACAACCAGGGAGCCTGCGTGGGACTGACCTAGGCACTCTGCATATATGTGACAGCCACTTAGCTTGCTCAGACTCCCAACAGTGGGAACAGGGGCTGTCTCAGACTCCTTTACTGGCTGTAAGGCTCCTACTACTCATACTGGGGCTCCTTGCCCAGCCTTACGACATTGGGAGGTGCTCAGTCTTACTGAAACTTGCTAAGTCATGTTTTATTGGCACTCATAGGAGACCTGTCCTTTCCTGGACAGAGACAGATGAGGAGCGGATTGTAGAAGCTGGAAGGGGGAATGGGGGAGAAGGACTCGGAGGAAAGGATGCGGGGTGGAGGCTGTGGCCAGGACATAAAATGAATAGATGAATAAAAAAGTCAAGTGGTTATATATATTAATTTGAAGAGTAAAAGTAAAATAAAAAATTACTCATAAGGAGTTTATTCATGCCAGCATATAATCACCATTTCTAAGTGAAAGAGCACCAGGAAAATACACTGGACAAAACAACGTCTTCAACTATGGAAAAGGCACGCACAAGTTTTGTAAAAGCTAAATGATTCATAATAATGGCACTGGAATAAAGCCAGCTAGATATTTAATGGTGATCTAATGCAGCACAGAAAAAATTTCAACCCACCCCGAAATACACTTAGTGATATAAGCATAATTTAATCCATAGCAACTGTGTCGATGAGAACCATGCTTTTTCTCAAACAGAACAATTCTTGAGTTCTCCAGGGTGTACTCAGCCAGAGACCATCTCAATTTGGATCCCAGTTAACAACACTAGTGGGAGACGTTGGCCTCGATTCCAGCAGTTTCATGAATAAGAACATGCTTTGACAAAATGGGATGTCTCCAAACACTACCCAAAACTGAATTTAAAAAATACACATTTCAAAGAACAGTTGAAATACTTCTGTCTTCAAATTTACAATTGTGGAGATAGAGCCATAGTCTGCAGTCATTGGGTCTTGAATTCTGTCCTCTTGAAGGGCATTCCACAACTAACATGGACAACCAGGGATGTAGGAATATAAAGGATGATTCAGATTCACAGGGATCCGTGGATCTCTTTAAGTCTGTGAGCTTGTTCTCTGTGTTCTCTATGGGTCTCTGGGGGCTAGTAGTTCTATTGAGTTGAATACAACTGAGTATAAGAACATGAGTAATCAGGTTGTGTTTGATACCCACACCTTACACTAGACATGTGAGACCCACATCCTAGGAAAATGACATTAAAGCTTATTAAGAATTTTCATGTTGTTTTGCTTTTCTGCACGTGTGTGTGATATGCATGCATATTTCATTACATAGGCATATATGACATCCTATGTCTTTCTCAAGCATTCTCCTCTGGATTTATTAAGATGGAGTCTCTTGCTGAACCTGGAGCTCTCCAACTTGGCTAGTCTGGCTAGCCAGCTTGCCCCAGAGACCCCGTCTCCAGTCTCTAAATTCTGGAAATATAGGCAGCCACCATCCCTGCTAGGAATGCAAACTCCTTACACTTACACAGGATACACTTTATCTACTAAGCCATCTCCCCAACCCCTTGCTTTGTTATTAATATAATTTAATTCCTTTGCCTTTGGATGAATATCAGTTCTGAGTACAATGAAACAGGCAGTTGACTCTTTTAGAGAACTGAAAATACCAACAAGTACAGATTAAATATCTTGGTAAATCTGTTCTTAGTCAACGAAAATTTAAGGTTAGACATTTGTTACAAACCAAAGCCTAACACACAGAGTACTCCAACACACAGCAATCACAGTACATCCTTCTCAAGCACTCGTGGCTCATTCCTTGAATAGACCCAATGGTAAGCCATCAAATAAGCACACACACACACACACCAAGGAACTGATGGTATATAGAGTCTGTTTTATGAGAATGGAATAAAAATTGAAATCAGTAGCAAAAAGAAATCAAGACACTTGACAGAGATGCAGACATTTTAAAATGTATTTCCAAATAAAAATGCATTAAGGAAGGCATCACAAAAATACCAATAAACACTAACATGCATGCAAATGAAAATGAAACACGGGGAATTTGATGAGATGTAGTACTTGCAGGAAAGTTTCTAGCTAGAAAGGTCTATCTCATGGAAACACTGAGACAACGAGCTACCCTCTCATTTTAAGACACTGAAAAAAGAAAATATCTCTAGCAAACAGAAGGAAAATGATAATTATTAGAAAAAATAAAACAATCAACAAAACAAGAACACTAGATCTTTGAAAATGTCTGCAAAATAAATTTTTAATGGCTGACCAAGTGGGTACAAAAGAGAGGATTCAAGTTTGCTAAGCTCAACACTGAATGAGGAGATGCTATCATCAGCTGGATAGAAATTAAAAGGATTATAAGAGAATTCTCTTGCCTGATCCCATGGCTTGAGAAGCCTACTTTCTTTCACAACTCAGGACCACCTGCCCAGGAGTGGCACTGTCCACAGTGGGCGTGGCCCTCCCACATCAATCGTTAATCAAGAAAGTGAACCCGCAGACACACTCACAGGTCAGCGTGACAGAGCAGTTCCTCAGTTGAGGCTCCTTCTTCCTAGCTGAGTCTGGTTGGTGTCAAGTTGACAAAACTTAACTGACACAAATACAAACTATCAAAGCCAATTCGATAAGGAATAAAATCTAGATAGAACCCCCCAAACAAGACATTGGATCAGTATTTTTTTGGGGAAAACCAATGTAAATGCACAGAAATTATTCAAAGTCAGAGCATTTAGGAGTTCACTCTTTGAGGCCAGTATGGAGACAATATGAGAATCAGACAACTTAAAAAACATCAGAAATTGTTAACAAAAACTATAGGCTTTTATTTCTTAAAGAAATACAAGCAAAATCTCCAACTGAACAACAAACATGTTCTAAGTATATACATTTTTAAAAAGTATATGTAACAATCAAGTGATATTCATCCCAGGAATGCAAGGTTGATTCAATATCTTAAAGTCAATGAATCTAATCTACCATATCAACAGAACAATAGACTAAATACCACGTGATAATATTAACAGAAACAGAGTGACATTTAACAATATGAAACATTTAGCTCGGGCTACGGGGGCACACAGCTTTAAACCCAGCACTTGGGAGACAGAGGCAGGTGATCTCTGTGAGTTCAAGGCCAGCCTGGTCTGAAGAGTGAGTTCCAGGACAGCCAGGACTGTCTCAAAAAACATATATATGAAACACCTTTCATGGTTAACAAATTAATTAAAGTTGGAATACAAAATTTATCAATCAAAAAAGCACATCTATGAAGAATCTCCATAATTGTGAGACTTGTGTTCTTTCTCTAAGAGATGAGGAGATGACAATGGCATCCCCCACTCTCCCCAGTTCTGTGTACTATAGGTTCCCCCAAT
>JABTXL010004601.1:1834715-1851698 GCA_025134845.1 Neodon shergylaensis | reverse complement strand
TCCCCAGTTCTGTGTACTATAGGGTCCCCCACTCTCCCCAGTTCTGTATACTACAGGGTCCTTCACTCTCCCCAGTTCTATGTACTATAGATTCCCCCACTCTCCTTAGTTCTGTGTACTATAGGTTCCCCCAATCTCCCCAGTTCTGTATACTATAGGGTCCCCCACTCTTCCCAGTTCTGTATACTACAGGGTCCCCCACTCTCCCTAGTTCTATGTACTCTAAGTTCCTCCAATCTCCCCAGTTCTATGTACTATAGGTTCCCCCCAATCTCCCCAGTTCTATGTACTATAGGGTCCCCCACTCTCCCTAGTTCTATGTACTATAGGTTCCCCACTCTCCCTAGTTCTATGTACTATAGGGTTCAACCAGAACAGGCAGCATAAAGAAATAAAAGGCACATAGACCAGAAGTAAAAGGTGTGTATATAAATAAAAGTGCCATATTGGCAGATGGGATAATCTTATATATTAAAAATCCTGAGATCTGTTTTGAAGAAATATTGAAATGACCTTAAGTGTCTTTTGGCCATTTGAACTTCTTCTGTTGAGAATTCTCTGTTCAGTTCAGTGCCCCATTTTATAATTGGGTTGATTAGCATTTTATAGTCTAGTTTCTTGAGTTCTTTATATATTTTGGAGATCAGACCTTTGTCAGTTGCGGGGTTGGTGAAGATCTTCTCCCAGTCAGTAGGTTGCCTTTTTGTCTTAGTGACAGTGTCCTTTGCTTTACAGAAGCTTCTCAGTCTCAGGAGGTCCCATTTATTCAATGATGCCCTTAATGTCTGTGCTGCTGGGGTTATACATAGGAAGTGGTCTCCTGTGCCCATGTGTTGTAGAGTACTTCCCACTTTCTCTTCTATCAGGTTCAGTGTGTTCAGACTGATATTGAGGCCTTTAATCCATTTGGACTTGAGTTTTGTGCATGGTGATATATATGGATCTGTTTTCATTCTTCTACAGATTGACATCCAGTTTTGCCAGCACAATTTGTTGAAGATGCTCTCTTTTTTTCCATTGTATACTTTTAGCTCCTTTATCGAAAATTAGGTGTTCAAAGGTTTGTGGGTTAAAGTCTGGGTCTTCTATTCGATTCCATTGGTCAATTTCTCTGTTTTTATGCCAATACCAAGCTGTTTTCAATACTGTAGCTCTGTAATAGAGTTTGAAGTCAGGGATGGTAATGCCTCCAGACGATCCTTTATTGTATAAGATTGTTTTGGCTATCCTGGGTTTTTTGTTTTTCCATATAAAGTTGATTATTGTCTTCTCCAGGTCTGTGTAAGGTCATGCTCAACTTCCTTAGCGATTAGGGAAATGCAAATCAAGACAACTTTAAGATACCATCTTACACCTGTCAGAATGGCTAAAATCAGAAACACCGATGATAGCCTTTGCTGGAGAGGTTGTGGAGAAAGGGGTACACTCATCCATTGCTGGTGGGAATGCAAACCTGTGCAACCACTTTGGAAATCAGTGTGGTGGTTTCTCAGGAAATTTGGGATCAACCTACCCCTGGACCCAGCAATACCACTCTTGGGAATATACCCAAGAGATGCCCTATCATACAACAAAAGTATATGCTCAACTATGTTCGTAGCAGCATTGTTTGTAATAGCCAGAACCTGGAAACAACCTAGATGCCCTTCAATGGAAGAATGGATGAAGAAAGTATGGAATATATACATATTAGAGTACTACTCAGCAGTAAAAAACAAGGACTTCTTGAATTTTGCATGCAAATGGACGGAAATAGAAAACACTATCCTGAGTGAGGTAAGCCAGACCCAAAAAGAGGAACATGGGATGTACTCACTCATAATTGGTTTCTAGCCATAAATAAAGGACATTGAGCCTATAATTCGTGATCCTAGAGAAGCTAAATAAGAAGGTGAACCCAAAGAAAAACATATAGGCATCCTCCTGGATATTAACCTTCATCAGGTGATGAAAGGAGACAGAGACAGAGACCCACATTGGAACACCGGACTGAAATCCCAAGGTCCAAATCAGGAGCAGAAGAAGAGAGAGCATGAGCAAGGAACACAGGACCGTGAGGGGTGCACTCACACACTGAGACAATGGGGATGTTCTATCGGGAACTCACCAAGGCCAGCTGGCCTGGGTCTGAAAAAGCATGGGATAAAACCGGACTCGCTGAACATAGCGGACAATGAGAACTACTGAGAACTCAAGAACAATGGCACTAGGTTTTGATCCTACTGCACGTACTGGCTTTGTGGGAGCCTAGGCAGTTTGGATGCTCACCTTACTAGACCTGGATGGAGGTGGGTGGTCCTTGGACTTCCCACAAAGCAGGGAACTCTGATTGCTCTTCAGGCTGACGAGGGAGGGGGAGTTGACTGGGGGACGGGGAGGGAAATGGGAGGCGGTGGCGGGGAGGAGGCAGAAATCTTTAATAAATAAATAAATAAATAAAAAGAAATATTCAAATAAATGAATGAGCTCAACAAAGTGACAGGTGTAATATAAATACTCATAAATCAACTCATGTATACATTTTTATTAAATACAATTAAATTTATGATGTCTTTGAAAAGGAAAAATTACATAGGAATAACTTTAAGAAAAAATACACAAAACTGACAATTGAATACTACAAAACATTGTTGAAATGAAAGACAACTTACATAAATGGAAAGATAAACCATATTTATAAATCAGATGACTTAAAATCATTATAACTACAACAATTTTTCAGCCAACAGTGCTTGTACACTCTCCGTCAAAACCTCAGCTCTATGTTTTAAGCTGATCTTAAATTTTTCATTGAAATTAAAGGGACTCAAAATGGTCATTTTAACTGAACAAACTTAGAGAAATAAAACTTTTATTCCAAAATTACAATAATCAAGTCAATACAACTCTAACTTAAAGGTAGGCACACAGCTTAATGGGATGGAGTAAATATTCTAGAAGTAGAACCTTAACCTATCAGTAAATGAAAATCAACCACCTATACAATAAAAAATTAAAATTATATGTTTTAGGGACTAGTATTCAAATAAAAAACTAATACTTTAATTCAATGATAGAATGACCACTAAAAGTGAAAATAGGCAAATGATTTGAGCAGGAGTTCTTCATAGAAAGTCCACAAAGGGATGCTCACCATTATCCACTGTCAAGAAAATTAATATCAAAGCTGCAATGAGATACCAACTGATCTCTACATGAACAGTAGATCGCAAAGACAGGTGCTTATGTGTTAGATATACCAGGAACGCACACAATGCAAGGGAGGACAGAAAACAGTAGTGCTGGCTTTGTGAAACATTCTGGTACTTGTTCAAATCTTTAACCACAGAGTTACTATATGATCCAGCAATTTCATTCCTAAATTACACTCAAGAGAAATGAAAGCCTGTCTTAAGAAAAACCAGAAAGGAACATTCCAGCATTATTCATTACCAAATAGTAAAAGAAAACCCAAATGTCCACCAACTGAATAATGAATAAGCACAACAAACCATATCCACATCATGGAATCCCTTTTGACAATAAAAATGAAGGGCTGATACAATTAACCATGTAGATGAACCTCAAAAACATGCTAAGCAAAAGAAGCCAAGTCATGAATGACCATTTATTGATCAAATACATGTATGTAAAATGGCTCCAGCAGGCAAATCCATAAATAGAGCTGATTAGCAGTTCCCAAGGATATCATATGCTTGGGGTTTTATCTATATGGTTTCTGTTGGTGTATCAATAAAAATATCCCTCAAAAATGTGATGAGGAAGCTCAACCAATCACATCTGGTTAGGGTATGGCCGCCTGGAGCCCAGGTAGAAAAATCAGGGTAGATAGGTGCGTGCTCTCTCTACACAGTGCTTGCCAGACCATTTTGGATTTCGGACCTCCCACTCTTGCAGCGTGAGTTCCCCCTTTTTCAATTATTAAATTATATCTGTTGTTCTTTAGCTGGTCTGGTTATTTATCATACCGACCGAATACGCCAACACGTACAAACTGAGTTGGGATTAATCATTACAGAATTCTCAATATACTAAAAGCCACTGCATGGGACCTTTTAAAGAGTGCATTTAAGTGATGTGTTTCAAAATAAGCAAAGTGTGGGATAGGAGAATTTTACTTCAGTAAAATTGTTAGAAATGTAGATCAAAGCTCTGAAACACACATTTTAAGAAGAAAGAAATAAAACCAAAACAGAGTATGGGAAGGAGGCTTTGAAATCTGAAGGTCAGCTCTTCTAAGACACCTTACGTCACCAGTCTTCACCCCACTCCCCCCGTCACAGGAAGAAAACAAAACAATCAAGCCAGACAAACACCCTTACTCCCTGACAACGGGGACAGCAGCGCATAGAGGAAACAGGAACTTGTGCCCAGCAGAAAGAGACTTACTCATTCTAAAAGACAACAAAAGGATGGTAGAACACCAAACTGCACACACACACACACACTACACTGCCCACACAGTTTCCATTTTCATGACAGTATTTAAGAACAGGGGTGAAACTTTACCAACAACCTGCCTACCAACCCCCACACCTCATTCCAACCTAAGCAAAGGTGTTCTACCTCACCAGCAGGATCCGCTGCAACCTCATATAAAAGGAAGAAGGTACTAACCTGTCAAGTTTCAGGAATTGTGGCAATGGTTCATCAAACAGCCTCCCACTAAAGACCTAAGATGAGACACTTGGCAAATCCTGGATAGATCAATGGTCACAAAAAACAGTGACCCCTTACTGTTCAACACTGGATGTAGTGATCTGTCTATAGAGAAGAATTTCAAAGACGAATTCCCACCCAAAGCTGGAACTCAAAGGGGCATTGCCCTGGAGTTCTAAACCAATCCTTTCCTAGACTTGTCTGACAACAGGGCATGAGCCATGCAGCATGTAGATCTTTGCCAAAGCTGCCAAGATTCCAGAACATATTGTCTCTACCAAATGAGAAGAGGCAGAAGAAAAGAAACAGGCAGAAACAAAAAGCCAAGGTGAAAAATGAACTCTGCACCAGAGCAACACAAAATACTTTCCCACTGCAGAAAACAGAGTAGGGATGAAGAACAAACATGAAAAAGATGCCCAGAAACAGAAATACAGACTGAAGAGAGGCAACCACGGTGAAGCTCTGACTGTCGACGAGTAACAGACATCTGCAAAGAAGAAATGACAAATGAACCAAGCACTTAAGGGAAAGAGTGGGTCCTCTAGTGACAGAGTATTGCAATCTTGGAGTAAATAATTCTTCAAGACAGAAGGGTACTTTTCAAAGACCACATAATTGACAGTCTCTGGGATGGAGCTTCAAACCCATGGCATAGCTTCTAAATGATTTTATTAATAACGAAACTTCCAAAATACAGCCATACTGGTAGACGCCTCCCCAAACCCTAGAGACAGCCAAGTGATCAACAAGTTCTCTCTAAAAACAAATCTCGTAGTCATTCCCACAATTTGCAAAATTTCAGATTTCTAACAACAAAATAACGAGGTTTGGATTCTTCTCTCCAGTAACAAATGTCACGAAGCAA
Organism: Neodon shergylaensis; assembly: GCA_025134845.1. NCBI lineage: Eukaryota > Metazoa > Chordata > Mammalia > Rodentia > Cricetidae > Neodon > Neodon shergylaensis. Next base: position 1,846,171 of record JABTXL010004601.1, on the reverse strand, counting down.
CAGGGCAGCAAATACAGAGGGTTACACAAAACAATAGCTACTAGCCATATGTGGCGCTCTAAACAAAGAAAGCAAATCAAATGAAACTTTCAGCTTCTCGGAGGCGCTAGCTATGCTTCCAGAGTTCAAAACCCACAAGTAGCCACTGGCCACTGTGCAGAACAAAGATACAGACCTTTTAATTCTTCCAGGGTTCTGCAGAAAAGGTTAAAGCATGAAGTCTTCAATTTAGTTTGTGGGTTGGGGTCATTGTCATTCCGTAGGGAGGAAGGTTTCATTTCCCCTGCCTCAATATCACAAGTATTTACAGTATACACCAGCACATACGGCTTAATAAGAATTACTAGGTAATTACATAGGCAACTTGGAATTTCTGATTTGAAAGTGAGAATATATTTCAGTTATGCACACATCGCAGGAAGTATACACCAATGTACCTTTTGGGGAAGGGCTATTTTAGGCATGCAACTCAGATGACTAGTCTCATTTTAAATTCATGACCACAAATCCCAAAGAGGCGCTACGAATTGCCTGGAATCCCAGTGCTGATCCCTGACAAGTTCATTTCACACAACCATTTCTCTACTCAAACATTCAAGCTAGTATTCCCCGGTGCCAGCTATCCCTGCCTCTCTCCTAATCCTACAGACATTATTATTATAATAAGACGCTCTCTTATTCTTCAAAGGGAAAATAAAAAAAAACAGGCTAGGAACCATTCCCACCGCCCCAGGATATCTCCTCCTTTTACAAAGGAAAGGTGCCACATTCTGACAAAGACCAGCTCCCTCATGTGGAAGGGGACCCTCTGTTCATGCCCAAGTGCCCGCTGCTGCCATTAGCTCTTCTGTTCTAGTAACATCAGCACCTCCCCTCTTCCGGGTCAAGTCCACAAAAGTAACAAAACATGTTGCAATGCATTTTTTACAAAAAGGTGGGGATATTTCATATCCTTAAGCTCTGACCCCAATTTCACGGCTCTTCTTCAGACTGCTGATCTTCGGTACTGTTTGAGGACACTCACACAAAGGCGCCTATGTTTCCTGTCATCAGTGTCTGTCACATGAGGACTGTCCTTCATAGCAGAATTGTAGAGGAAAACAGTCCCAAGAAGGTACAGACGATGTGTGTTTATACCACACACCCTGAATGTAATAAGTAACAGTAGTAATGGTAATGATTTATCTACAGTAATTTGAATTTTGGATTGTCTTGGTCAATTTTCATAGGAATTCAATTTTAATATGTTATTTTAAAGTTTCAAAAACAAGACAAAAGAAAGTTTCCCAAGGACACTCAACCAAGGAGTGATATAGCCAGAAAGGAGCCAGGCAGGCTCTCAGCCACTACTTGATACAGTTTCTCCATATAACAGGCATTCACAGACATTTTTTGTTTCTTTATTCAAGTAAGGTTTGACCAGGCTACTAAGAAGCAAAACAAAGACATAGCTTGAAATGTTCAGCCCTTAATGGGGCATCCACACCACACTCCCTCTCCCCCAAACAGAGGGATCACCACAGAGGGGGCGGAAGGAAGATGATCAGAGACAGAGATTGGTAGACCTGCTGTAAAAGTGTTTTCTGAAAACGAGAGCCCCATTGCATACACAAGAGCTCACAAGTGCTAAGGCCGAATGCACAGACCTGTATAAAATCAAGCCAGTTCAAATTTCAACTTGTGCTGGGGAAGGACTCAAGAAACTGAACCCCACGGTGAGGAGCTATTGGCAGTTGATGGTCACTGAGGGAGGGAGCATTTTCTTCATGGCTGCAGCCCTAGGTAGGTTGCCTATGGTCAGGTGGATGGCTCTCTACCCGTGCAACAACCGAACTCAGAGGTTTGAAACGATGAAGTACATAAAATTGTGAGAGGGATATAGTTGGGGAAGGAGTTGAAAGAGTTGGAGGGTAGGGACTGGAGGTGAGATTTGATCAAAACATACTATACCCTTGGCATAAAATTCTCAAAAGAACACCCACTTTAAGATTAAGAAAGTGAATACTGAAACCAACTAAATATCATACAGGTAATGACAGAGAACACTGAAATTATACAGCCTAGAACTGTCTCATCAACACAGATGTGAAGGAAAAAAGGGAAAGCTAAGAGGTAAAAGGTAAACTATCCCTTATATGATAGACAGTAAACAGAAGAATAGGAAAAAGTGAAGGGAAGACACGCCCTGGTGTGCACTCAGTGTCTGCCGAGTGGCACATCTGAGCCAGATGCTCACAGTGCTGTACTGAGAACCCACTCCTCTGCACATGTGAGTCTGGCTTCTTCCACCCACAGCTTTTTCTCATTGTAATGCCCCCAAGGTTTCTTCTTCTCTCTTTCCCATAAAGTCCTTATGGGTTCGGAAGCTCAAAGACATCTTTCTTTTGTTCATTTCAAAATGTATGTTCCAACAAACCAAGAAGCAAGCCACAGGACAGCACTTGTTCATGGCTTTATTTCTTTTATCTCTCCCAAGTTTACTGCCACATTGAACCAGTCTGGAACCTTCTGAGGAAGGTAATTCTATCCTGTGGTGCTTTTTGTCTTTCAGTTCTGTGTTTTATAAATAAATTAGGTAACTATAAAAAGCACAAACAATACCACAAATAATCAAGTGCCAAACACCATGGCATTACCATACGAAATTAAAATATCACAATTCTATGGACACACACTATTAGGAGTTAATCATGTTTTCCCCATCTTTATTTCATTCTGAGACAAGTAGACATATTGTAGCCATCATTCACATAACCATTTTCCACTATTGCATGTCTGCTAAATGTCTGCTAAAAATGTCTCGTGAAGACATTTCTGCCTGCCACAAGATCAACCTTAAATATGCCATCTAGTCCTTCAGTGAGCCTTCAGACAATTATAGACATCTGAACTACATTTTTCCAGTGACATTTCATATTAGCTCTGCACACCATCTAGCCTGGACCACTTTCCCACCTGTACCCATGCTCATGAAGAACATGGGTAACTTAAGATAGGTCATGAGATGATGTCAACCTTTGACAATCCAACTGTGGTTGGAAGAATTCACTACATCTCTTTTCTCTTCTGACTTGCAGATTATGAATATTCTGGGATGAAATGAATTTTGCCCAGTCTCATGGTCTGTGGTTGTCAGATTTAGAAAACCTAAACACAGGATGTTTGCTTTTCTTTGAATTTTAAATAAACAGTGAGTAATATTTTAATATAAGGTTGCTCCATTCAGGATTTTATCCTTGATTATATCCAAGAATTATTTACCTGAAATTCACATTTATTTTATTTTGATAAGGTATTACATAGCCCACGCTAGCCTAAAACTCCCTATGTAGGGAAGGATGATCTTTGTACTAAGATTTGTTTTTATTGGTGTGTGGACACACACACATGCACATATGTATGTCACATGTGTGGGGATACCTATAGGGCCCAGAAGAAGGCAATGGATCCCTTGGAAGTATCCTTACAGGCAGCTGTGAGCCACTCAACACCTGTGCCAGAATCTGAACTTGGGTCCTCTGGCAACACTCTTAACTGCTGAGCCATCTCTCTAGCCCAGGAGGGTGATATTGAACTTCTAATACTCTTGTTTCCAGCTCTCAGATCCTAGGATTGAAGACAGAAGAGCTGTAGTTTATATGGTGTGGAGGATCCAGTGCAGGGCTTCCTCCATGCTGGGTGGTCAATCTACCAACTGAACTACATCCATAGCCGTGCCCTGCATTTCATCTTGCATCCGGAACAGAAATCAGGCTTCTCATATTCCTGGACCACAGTCACTACACTACATAGTCACTGATTCCAGGCTGCCTCAGCCTTTGCATTTGTGAAATGCTTCCTGGCTAATCTCACCTCCCCTTCTCTCCACGTCCTTATCCCAGCTCTCTTCCTCCTGGGCTCTTTGAAATGACTTCTGATTATCTCTAGACTTTGCTTAGCTCTTTGCCTTCAAAAAACCTTCGGCTAGGGTTTCCCACATAAATTATTCTGGGAGCTTGTGAACATTCCAAACTGTCTTCCACAGGCTCCAGGAGTAAACTGAATTGGGACATAAATATACGTGAACAGTCACCAAAAAGAAGGCGACCAAAGCAAGGCAATGTCTCCTGGGAGACCCACAAGCCTGCATTATTTGACTTAAACACTGGAATCTTTTGTAGCCTTTTAATTTGTGTTTCAATTAATTACACACCCTAAATAATCAGATTATTACCTGAAATCATTCTACGGTCAGTCTCTGGAGCACGTGACCACCTGACTGCCACCTACATGCATTCCTGTGTGGGAACTAGAACCTGAGGCTGAGCAGCCGCTGCTGCTACCAACACCCAGCATGTGTGTGTGTCCCCTCCAGGTCCCCAACCACCACACACTGGCTACTGTCTCATCTGCACCCGCTGTACACACAGAAACCTTGGAGCTTGTGATTCTGCCATGCCAACGTTGCACACGTCCACACCATCAGCCACTCTGGTCCCCTGCTCTTATCTGTAGATGATGTATCAGGAGACGATCAAGCACATCGCACCTACCAGACCCAAGCTTCCATTATCAGTGCGAGCCACTGTACATTGTCAACGCTGGACAGATGAATATGTTTGCCTGCTTGTAAAATAAAGCTGACTCCAATACAGCATGGTATTTATGTATACAGATAAAGAAAAAATATCCTGAGGAAAGCACATCCTAGGTGATAAATCAAGAGAGTTGGGTGAGCGGTAGAACACTGGAAGTCCTGCATAGCAAATGAACAGCACTGGATTCAGACTCAACGGAACACATGCAGCACCTCCGCTATTATTAGAGCCATGATAGATGCAGTCAATTCTCCTCACTCAAAAGAATTGAAACACAACGACTTTTTTCCTGCTCCAAACATAGCGTTTGTGAATTGTACAATCTGTCAAAAATGGAGTCTACCCGAAGCAAAGCCACTTAAATCAACAAGTCTTCAAGTTGAAATTCACTGACCTAAATTTTAAAGAATACAGATGAGATGCAGCTGCAAACGACTGACTGACTGGAGAAAAACGCCAGGGGAGCACCGCACCTCAGCCTCTGAGCTCTCGGGAATGGGGAGCGCCGCTTGCCTCCTATCCCCTCGCCTCAATGCCTCACAAAGGCTGCTATTCTAGGTGCTAGGTGGAGGGGAAGCTGGCCTTTTTCACGAAGCATTCATTCCACACGGTAAAACAAAGTTCTAGCTTGTTCAGAGGAACAAAACAAATTATGATCTTTTATTACAAAAGTCACACATGATTAATGGGCTCATGATTCGGGATATGTGGATGTGGGTGGATTCTGGGTTCTGTTCCCGGTTCTGATGGTCATGACTTAGAGCTTAGGGCAACCAACCATACCCCAGTGAGCTTCCTGGAGCTGGGATTCTCTCCTCTATTAGTCTTTGCTTTTCTAGTGTCGTTTTCCTCTCTTCTAATATTCAATGCCAGAGTTTTTTTTTTCTAAGTGAAAATCCCCTCAGCCACCAGAACTAATGAGGGCACAGCTGACTTTCTCCCTCAAGGAAGAAAATGTGAGGAAGAGATGAGTGAGTCACCCCTTTGCCTTTCTGTCCCCATCAGCGCTGGGGTCTCTCTGAACTGAGAACGGAGGGTATCAGGTGCCTCTGCATAGCACACCAATGAAGGAAGGATCTGCAAGGGTCCATATGCAACTTAGAGCCCAAGCATCTCATGTCAACCCCGCTCTCCCGGCACTTCCCCATCATCTCATCCTTGTTCTACCTGCAACCCCTGCTCCACCCCGCATCCATTGGCTTAATCAGCTTCACATCTCAAGTACCAACGTAAGACCAAAGAAAGGCAGGCTAAGGTTCAAACACTGCATTGCATTGCTTATATTGATTCTTATGCAACTAACTTTTCAAGTATGCAGTTTATGTTGTTAATTCTCTAAACCAATGACAACGATCATCATTTTAGCTTCTCCTCATTTCTCTGTCTCTGTCTTTCTGTCTCCGTCTTTCCCTGTCTCCGTCTCTCCCTATATCCGCGTCAGTTTCTCTGTCTCCATCTCTCGGTCTGTCTGATCTGTCTGTCTCTGTCTTTTTCTCTGTCTCCATCTCTCTGTCTCTGTCTTCGTCTCTGTCTCCATCTCTCTGTCTGTCTGTCTCTGTCTTCGTCTCTGTCTCCATCTGTCTGTCTCTGTCTCCTTCTCTGTCTCCTTCTGTCTGTCTCTATCTCCATCTCTGTCTCCGTCTCTCTGTCTGTCTCTGTCTCTCTCTTTGTCTCTATCGCTCTGTGTCTCCCTGTCTCTGTGTTTTCATATGTGTGTGTACTTACTAGATACACACTCATGCTTGTGCACACACATGTGGAGGCTGCAGTTCGATGTGTACTTATTAGCTGCACATGCACACACACGTGTGCACACACATGGAGGTAGAGGGTAATGCTAGCTTTCTTTCCTCAGAAACTCTCCACATTATGTCTTAAATTTTTATGTATATGGGTGTTTTGTCTGTGTGTTTTGTCCACGCATGTCTGGAGACCCAGAAATGCCAGAAAAGGGTATCATATCTCCTGAATCTGAAGTTACAGATAGTTAAGAGCTACCTCGTGGGTGACAGGAATTGAGCTAAAGCCCTCTGGAAGAACAGCTATGGTTCTAAACAGCTGGTCCGTCTCTGCAGCCCTGCCTTTTATTTTTTCCTAAGCTCATCAGTTCGTTATCCAAGAGCCTCAAAGACTCGCCTTTCCCCTCTCCGAGCTCCTCCCCCTGCTCAGCCTGGAGCTACACCTCGTCCAGATTTTAACGTGGGTTCTGGTGGCCCAACTCAAGTCCTCATGCTTTAGCGGTAGATGCGTTCCCTATCAGGCCATCTGCAGCCATCCTCACTTATCCTTATATGCTGATACAAAGACAGGAAAGAGTTTTCCTAGTAGTGCTCTAATAAAATCACCATAAATGTGGGGAGTTGAATAACAGAAACACACTCTTCTGGAGATTTAGTGTTTAGAATTCAGAAGTCACGCAGGCCACGGTACCCAGGAGGACCCTAGTTAGGACTCTTCCTTGCTGCTTCTGATCCGAGTAACTGTCTTGGCACGCCGGGCTTAAGGCTGCATGCTTCTGGTCTTCACATCAACTTCTCTCCGCTCTGTGTAGTCTCTCTCTGAAGGTCTCTTAGAAGGACACTTGGAATGGCACATGGGCTCACTGAATGATCCCGGGTAGTTGCCACCTCTCCTTATCCCTAACTAGAGCTGACACTGTAGCTCAGTGGTACTTCACTTACCCAGCAGAAGCAAAGCCCTAGGATCCAACCCAGCCCTGAAAATAGTAGTAATGACCGTCTCACTGACTTACACATGTGTGTGAAGTCCCTTTGCCCAAATACTATAACATTCTGAAATTACAGTACTAACACCTGGTCACTTTGGGTGGCCCTCCTTCAAACTACCACAATAATACCATACTAAGTGAAGACACTTTAGTCCACCAAAAAGCAACAGCCAGCGGCCTGCTCTATTTTAATTGCAAAATAAAGAAGCTACAGTCGTGCTGAACAGACCCCAGTCACGACAGATTTCCTTAGCACTTTGTAGCTCAAAGATTCAAAAGCCTTAATCTGGAAAATCACCTGGACAGCACAGCTAATGCAATTCAATTAAGAAATTATTCAGAGAGTAAACCATCCTTCTCCGAACTTAGAGGTCATCTTAGAAGGTAACGAATGGGATGAAGGTTTATCATCACAAGACCAAACACACGGCCAGGGTGAGAGGGAAAGCACAATACGCTGCAATAAAAACCACTCTTTGCCTTGGTTAAAGACAAGGGTGGCAAATATTTCATGGGGCAGCAAGGGGAAAACATGAGTTGAACACTGAACATCACAGAGAGCAAAACAAATGATAAATAACTGGTTTTATTGATTAATTAATTGCATTTCACTATACTTGGTTACTTATGCAATTTTCATATAAGCATGCTTGGGAATATTCTCCTCCCATAAGCCACTGCTCTTTCCTTTCCTACTCCTCAACCTCTCCATTGGTCCCTTCTATCCTAGACAGGTTCCCTTCTGGCTTGACAATGTCTGGACAGATATGATCTTATGCAGCTATACATAATCTGAGACCCACAAGGAGAAGAACTATGCATGTGTGTTCTTCTGACCGTGGCTTAATTCACATGATACGGTTATCTCCACTCATAGCCATTTGCCTGCAATTTATGAGCTTAAAGGGGAAAAATAGAGGAGCGGATTTGGGTAATGAGATCTGGTTTTGACAAGAGTAAATGACATGGAGTATATGGCTAATCTGGTAAGGCTTTACCTAAAGTCCAGGACTGGTGAGTTGGCTCAACAATTAAGAGCATTTGCTGATCTTGCAGAGGACCCAGGTTAGGGTCCCAGTACCTCATGGTGGTTCACAGCCATCTGTAATTCCAGTTCCAGAGGACCCAACACCCTCTTCTGGCCTCTGCAGGCACCAGGCATATGTACGGTGCACATACATGCATGCAGGCGAAAACACTCATACACATTCAATAAAGCTTTTTTTTAATTACCTAAAAATCAAGCTCAAATGATAGGGAACAAGATAAAGATCTGAAATATGCGTAATAGACAGGCATTGAATACATCATCAAAGGAACAAAGGCAGTGGAGAGAAACTGCCTGTCCACCAGACCTGGAGGTCTGCATCATAGGCTGCACACTGACCACACTCCACTAACATAAATAAACAAAATATGAGCTGGTGCCCTTGCTGTGGACAGGGGACATGGAAGCATCAGTTACGCGAAATAAGAGATGGGAGTATTCTTCTCATCGCAAAGGAAGTTGCCAGGGCAACTTGTTGGCCTCTCCCTTTCAAAATGTCTCTAAGGAAAACAAAGGAAAACGTTACAGTAACTGATTCTCTACACCGTCAGATGCATCTATATCTAATCTAAATCTGGATCATTCAAAAAGAATAACCAGGTGGTAACACGTTTAGACACAGACAGGATGTTGACTCAAGGTAGGCACCACTAAAGTTCAGAAATACAAAGGTCAGGAGGCTACAAAGACCATCTGAGTGTTCATTCTTCTCCATGCATCATGTTAAGTGCTTGCATTAAGTTTTTCAATCTTCACAAATGTCTAATGAGAAAAATACTATTTTCATGAAAATTTGTCAATATTAGAAAATAGAACCAAGATTCCCAGATGAGAAGTAACAAAAGGAAGGTGATTGCGTTCCGTGGACTCCCATGCATTGCTCCTGCTGGGGACAGCTCCTACCATGCAGAGAATGCACACTTCCAGTTGGGCACTGCTAAAACATCTCATGCAGAGGAAGATCCCCACAGTCTTCCTGGGAGGGAGGTACTGTGAGTAAACCTAGCTAAGGAGAGCATCGCAAATAAAGATTAAGTTGCCTGTAGTCATACATATTAGTTGAGTGTAGTTCAGCATTTTCTCACAGCAAGGAATACTCAAACAACCAAACCAAACATAAAGACAACAGATCCTGGATATAACGCTCTCTGAGCAGATACAAAAAGGGAGGCATCTAATCTGCCCATTGGAAGAGGGCTACTGGAAACTTTCATCTCCCATGACTTTCATGCATCCTTCATGCCTATTCTACAGCCTACAAATGGCAAGAATTGGGTAGTGCTATAATTAGACTATGAAGTGTTCCTCCAAAAGTTCTGGGGACCAACTTTGAGGACGTTTTTGAAATTTTGGGAGGTACTCTCTAACGAGGCTAGGTAGGTTATGGGGCACATTCATTTAAAGGTCAAGTCTGATCCCTAGTACCATCCTTGTTACTTCCTTCTATCCACAAAAGGAGCTTCTAGAACTCACGCTTCTAGAACCAGTATGGCCTTGTGCAAAAGCACATATGCCAAGCCGTCATGGACTGAAACCTCTGAAACAATTAGACAAAATAAAGTTTTTCCTTCTCATTTATTTTAGGAATGGTCACAACGCATTACCATCACTTTAAATGTATTTAATAGAGAAAACAGCCAATTCTCTAAGGGTCGGGAACACTAAAGGTAAAGATAAATGGAGAAATTACTAGAAAGGGACATTTTAAAAATATGCCTGGGGAACATTGCAGAAGAGGCGGTGCAAAAATAATAAGAGACAGAGGATTGGAGAATTTCCTATGAAGATTTTGTCTTCTAGTAATGTCAGAAGCTACACGCATAAAAACACGAGCAAACAAGGACTATGACAATGGCATGTTAAAGTGGACAGGGGGACTCTCACGAGGACTCAGTCCTACACAAAGAACTACAGGCAACTAAGGAAAGCTGGGATCGGGAGAGGTGGTTTCCCCAGGGAAGATCACACTAACTAAGTATTCAATACCAAATGGCCAGCCCTGAAAGCATAGGTACATGTAACACCACACAGATTGAGCAGGTTATCTTTAAGAATGCATATGTACATGCTTGTACATATATGTATATATGTATGTACATGTAACAACAATCAATGAAAAAAGAGACCATGAATCTGAAAGAGAGCAAGGAGGAGCATACAGGGCAGTCTGGAGGGGGAAAGGGGAGAAATGATATCATTATAATCTCAAAAATAAAAGAAAAATGGAAAATAATAGAAAAAAGTAATAATAAGATAATTAAAATTAAAAATTATAAAAAAAGTAAAATATACGAGCACCAAAAGCTAAGGCCAACTCAGTTCCCCACAGCTGCCCCAGTCCAGTCAAACTGGCACTGACATAGAGCACTACGGGCACTTCGGCCGTTAGGACTTTCCGGTTTGTTTCTAAAAGCTGCTAACTGGATAAACACAAAGAGAAGCTAGAGTAGTTCACAGAGGAAGAAACACAATGTGTAATTTGGCCCAACTCAGAAATAAACAACAAAACGGAGATTTTGTGTGTGCATTCTTTTTGTCTTTCCCACGTGGAACTTCTTAAAGATGATCAGTTTTCTAGATTTAAAGAACAAGTGAACACAGGCAGAGCTTCTTGTGAATTCATAGCTGGAATCAAGGTCAAGCCAAGCACTGCGCACCTCCAGCTTCCTCTGATGTTGAAATGGGAAACCCAAGTCTTACAGAAGAGCGAGTGGTGAGTGAGTGAGCAAGCAAGAGGGTGAAAGATACCTTAGTCAGCCCCGTGTTGTACACACACACAATCCCAGGCACTTGGGAGGCAGAAGCAGACGGATCTCTGAGTTCCAGGCCAGCCTGGTTTACAGAATGAGTTCCAGGACAGCCAGGGATACACACACACACACACACACACACACACACAAACATGTCTCAAAAAAAGAAAGGAAGGAAGGAAGGAAGGGAGGGAGGGAGGGAGGGAGGGAGGGAGGGAGGGAGGGAGGAAGGAAGGAAGGAAGGAAGGAAGGAAGGAAGGAAGGAAGGAAGAGGGAGGGAGGAGAGGGGAGGGAGAGAAGAGAAGGAGGAAGGAAGGAAGGAAGGAAGGAAGGAAGGAAGGAAGGAAGGAAGG
>JABTXL010004601.1:1817875-1833367 GCA_025134845.1 Neodon shergylaensis | reverse complement strand
GTGTGTGCGTACACTAGTCTGAAGTCCGTTGGCCATATGTGTGTGCGAACACTAGTCCGTTGGCCATACTGTTCAGAGTCACAATTTTGAAGACTACCAAGTCTGCGAGTTCATTTTCACATAAGCCTACTCAATACATCATTATTTACTTTCTGCTTAGGAAATTGACTTTGGCTTAATATGCAATAAAAACACATCAAATTAGAGTTGCTAAGACAGCAATTGGGCAGAGCAGTTACAAACCCAGACTTTCATCTGAAATAACCCAACAAGTAAAACTGTTACTTTCATCATTATTTTTGTTTTAAAAGACTCCATACTCTTGTGTTCCCAGATTGAATTAGCTATGAACTGTTTCCTTTAAGAATCGTGGAAAATGTAATTTATTTGGTATTGTTTATCTAATTGCTGAAGATCTTGACATAGGGGATTATTTCCCTTTCTCTTTGAGAGTAATTAGTTGCTGGCTTCACTTGATTGGCTAACTACCTGGAGGAAGATGTTTATCTTTCAATTAACTTTGACAGAGGGCACACATGCATCTCACCAAAAGCTGTGCTTCCTTCCTCAGTGCTGTGAGAGGCGACAACACGGGGAGCCAGTGCCTACTCCTGTTACTGCGGATTGGAATCTATGCCACAAAGAGCAGACTTCCTCCCACGGCCACTCAGCAAGTGGTCTTGTGTGAAGAAGTGACCCAGGCTGGGTTCTAGCTGGTCCTAAAATCTGTCCTGTTTATAGAGTCAAAGACTGACACAGGAGATTAGTCAGTGCTGCGGACATCCTCCATGGATCCTGAACGTCAATGCCACAACACAGACAATCTGTTGATCCTCTGGGGAGAGAGACAGGGGTTCCAGCGAATGCTACTCAATGAAGGCCAGACATTTCAAAAGAGCACCTAGCACAAAGCTATCTGTGTAATAGGGAAATCCCAGAAACTACCCTCTTTGGAAATGACCCTTAGACTTTCCATCCAGGCTGAGGGCCTCTAGTTCAGGAAGAGATCAAGGGTGATCTCTTTTTCTGCTGCTGTGATAAAAATGCCCCAACAAAAGTAATTTAAAGAAGAAAGCATTCACTTTGGTTGGCAAGGGTATGGTACTCTATGGTGGGATGTCATAATGGAAAAAGCTTCCTCCATTGCAGGAAGTCAGGGAGCAAAGGAACTTAAATGCCTGTAGTCGGCTGAATTTCTCCTGCTTATTCACTGGGACCGTAGCCCATGGAACATGCCATCCACAGTTAAGGTGGGTCTTCCATCTTAAACTACGCTCAGCTACGTAATCCCTCTGAGCTCTGCCTGGAGGCTTGTCTTCTAGGCTATTCCACAAACATGTATTTGACACTGTTCATCTAGTTGCTGAAGATTCTGACAGGGGAGATTATTAAGTTAAACATCACAGAGGTCACGATACAGACAACACTTCAGCAGTTCCTAGGACGCCCAGTGCATTCTGTTCTACTGTCAGATAACATCTCTACATTGAACTTTTACTAAAACAGAGAGGCATGACTGCCAATACTACATTCTTGGGAGTTACTACTGAAGATGAGGTTTAAGTTGTGTTTCAATCTAAGCAGGGTTTCAATGGCCATGCCACTGATTGTCCTCAGTCTCTCCTTCTCAATCTGTTCCTTTAATAGTGATATAGATGGTGAGGGTAAAGATACAGTTATGATGCCTGTCAATGATATGAAGCTACAACAACAAAATTAAAGACCACAAGAGTTTAGGTAAACAAGTCAAAGTGTATCAGATTCAATTTAATTCTTCAAACTATGTTCAAAAAACTTGAACATACAAGTGTAATATTTGACCTAACAGATATTGTGTTCAAAAAAAAGGGGAAAGACCTTGGTGTTTGAGCTGCCTTCAAGCTAAATATGAGTCAACAGTATTACAGTTTTCCCCTAGAACTAAAGCAATCTAAAGTTGCATTTACAAAGAATAATACCTAAAGCAAAAACATAAAACACAAGAAAACACAATAGTGCTTTTCTATTCTCTACAGCTAGAACTATTCCAAGAATTGATGTGTTCAGAAGGTCATCGGCTAGCTGGAATACACATGGGGAAAGTGACAAGAATGTCAAGTAGTTTCAAAATCAGATATGAGAAAGGACAGCAAAGTGATCAGCCAGGAGCAAAACCATTGTAAGAATGGGCCAGGGTCTTGGGCTTACCTCATAGTGGCTGAGCTAAGAGCCAGGTGCAGGCATGAGTGTAGTTGTTTTTCTTCTTTTACTCCTTTGGCTTTTTGTCTTTAGTCTTTTGGGGGGCCCACCACCCAGATTCCAAGTAAATACACAAGGAAGCTTATACTTTCCTATGAATGCCCAGTCTTAGCTTATCTTGTCGCCAACCAGCTTTCCTGAAATTATCCCATCTCTCTTTTGCCTCTGGGCTTTTATCTTTTTCTATTTCTATATACCTTTCTTTACCTCTTTCTCTGTGGCTTGCTGTGTAGATGGGTGATGGGCCCCTGGTGTCCTCCTCTCCTTGTTCTCTCTTACTCTTTTCTTGACTTCCACATTTCTCCTTCTATTTATACTCTCTGCCTGCCAGACCCATCTATCCTTTCTCTTTCACTATTGGCCATTCAGCTCTTTATTAGAACATCGGGCATTTTAGACAGGCAAAGAATCATAGCTTCGCAGAGTTAAACAAATGGAGCATAAACCAAAACACCACATTCTTTACATCATTAAACAAACGTTCCACAGTATAAACAAACGTAACACACCTTAAAATAATTTCCCACAACACATGAGGAACAACAGAGCCTCAGACTGTCATCCCAACAACAGCTGAGCAATGTTATACCCTAGTGACCACTCCCCTCTAGGAGAATACTAAGCTCAAATGCACCGGCGTGGCTCATAGCTTTATCTGTTGCTGCTCACGGTCCTCCGGCCACCTTCTGACCACAGCCGCAATGGCCCAATCACTCTTCTCTCCCACCTCCCAGTTTCCTTATAGTCTTTTGAAGGCTGCCCCTCTCCAGAGGTTTCTTGTGGTGTGACTTCATACAGCTTCTCAAGCAGGACACTGTCCTCATGTGTATTCCAGCTTGTCGATGACCTTTTGAACAAATCAATTCTTGGAATGGTTCTAGCTGTAGAGAAGAGAAAAGCACTATCTAGATCTAAAGATTGGTGAGAGAGTGGAGGATTTGCCTTGACTAATCTTTACATGTTTTCTTAAAAGCAAGACAAAAACAAAAATCAAATCCAATCACAGATTTACCTTGCTTTTTACTCCACAGAGAACACAGAACCTCCCATCCCCCTGTTGGACATTCCTTCAGCTTTCCTCCTGAGAGCCTAGGGGCAAGTCTAGCTGCAGCAATGACCCTCTTGATGATTCACCTCCTTATTACAAAAGCAAACAAACTTGGCATTTGTGTCCTAGAAACCAGCACTTCCATGTGGCTCACGATCCTTCCCTTCCACTATAGTGTTCTGAGAGGCTCCATTATTATCCTTCAGCTCTTGTCTCCCAAATGGCATTCAAACATCTAAAAGAAATTTCCTCCATGTTCTCTCCTCTCTATGTGGTACTTTATCTCTCCCATCCTTCACAGGCAAGTGTCTTAGGAAAAAAATATTTTTAAAAAATATATATATTATTTATATATATAATTATATATATATATATATTATTAAAAATAAGTATACACACACACACTCACACACACTCATAGTCCTGCCATGCTACATTAATCTAGTATCTGCCCTGACTACTTGGTGAATCTGGTTTTGCTCAGGTTAACCCTGTACATGGATTTCTATCCTAGTGGACACTTCTATGCTTCAGAGAGCAGCATCATGGACCATATGAAATCTGGCCTCAACAGAACATTCTCCCCTAAACACAGAAACAATGTTTCTCTAGATACTTCCTGTTCTTCTGGCTACTCCTTCTCAGACTCCATAGAATTCTCACCACCTCTTCCATACAGAGTACCAACTTCTGAGCCCACAGCCTCCAACCTAATACTTTCATTCCTGAGGACCATAAGCAATCTCACTGACCAACACAGCTTCAAAGAGCTGTAAATGCTGACGACTTCAAATGAGCCCTTCCTCCGACTGGCCCAGTCAACTCTCCTCTTGCTATTTTTACTTTGACATCTTATTTGTGTCTCAAGACCAACATCCCAAATCTTGTATCACTGATACTCATATGCAGCTCCTCCCCCAGGATGCTCCACTTCACAAAAGGCAACTGCTTTTAACTCATGGCTTCCAGCAGCTGCCTGCGAGTTGCTCTGAAAGGTTTCCTCTCGGCACCCACACACTTGGAAGCACGTGGCTCAACAAACAGCAAAAGCAATGTCTTTTTTCCACTTCTATGTGGCCATGTCAATCAAGTCACCTGAGTACTCACGGTGTTGATAGTAGGCTCACTGACCAGGCCTCTACTCTGAGTCTGAAACTATGCATTTTCCTCCTGACTAGGCTTCTGGGCAACTTGATGCACACTGTCCCTTTGTCTGCTTGCTTTTCGCATCCTCAGAGGAGTCTTCTAGTGCCTTCTTTGTACTTGAAGAGACACGTTGTATGTTACTTACTTGATGCCCAATCTAACTTACATTATCTGTGTTACTCTTTCATGGATCAATAAAAAAATTGAACTGAAGTTTTTATTAATGTACTCAAGAATTTAATACTGACCTCATCCACAAGACCAGGGATCAGAAAAGGTTTTCTGTGAAGGGACCGTCTTAGTTAGGGTCACTATTGCTGGGATGAAACACCATGACCAAACAGCAAGTTGAGGAGGAAAGTGTTTATTTAGCTTACATTTCCAGATCATAGTCCATCATTGGAGGAGTCAGAACAGGACGCCAAACAGGGTTGGAATCTGGAGGCAGGAGCTGATGCAGAGGCCATGGAGCGGTGCTGCTTACTGGCTTGCTTCCCCTGGTTACTCAGCCTGCTTTCTTATAGAACCCAGGACCACCAGCCCAGGGATGAGACCACCCCCCATGGGCTGGGCCCTTCCTCACTGATCACTAATTGAGAAAATGCCTTACAGCGAGATGTCATGGAGGCATTTCCTCTTGATGACTCTAGCTTGTGTCAAGTTGACACATGAAATTAGCCAGTCCAGGAGCAGAAAGTAAATATGTCAGCCTTTGTAGAATACCCAGTTTCTGTTGCAACTACTCAGTTTAGCTGACACAGCAAATAGCAAGTGAGTCTGGCTAGGCCCGAATAAAACTTTATTTACAAAAGCAGGCGGTGGGCAGGGTTTGAGTTAAGGCATGGACTCTACATTTCCACACTAGACAGGAATTTCCAGACAGGCACAGACATGGTTTATTTATCCTTAGCTCCGTATCTGTTGCTTAGACATGCTGGGTATTCTACATAAACAGCCATCGAGTTGATGTGGTCTGAAGAAAGTCTATCAGAATAAAATTCCTTGCCTGCATTTCTCCATGTAGTAAGTACAAATTTTAAAACATTTGTGTTCATGATAAGAATGACCTTCCTAAAGGTTTAACATGCCCTCACATCTGAGATAAATTAACAGATGTGAATTCATTTTGTAAATTCTAAATAAAACTGCATGCTGTTATTAAGACTTAACTGACCAAATGATGCACAGGCTACCTGCTGATACCAGAGTCCCCACTGGACTACTTACTGACATGTGGAAGGGCCGTCTTCCAGGAGGACTCCAGGATAGCTTCTGACTGAGCTGGGGCTGCACTGGGAGCCTCCGCACTTCACAGTGTTAGTCTACCTAGTGCCCACCCATTGAGGGCAGTGGCATAGTCACCAAGTCCTCCCCTAAGAGTTTTATATGACATGATTCATTTAATTTTGGAAAGCCCCTTCCACTTAGATGTCATTATGTTCATTTTGCAGATAAAGAGGCTGAGTTCAGAGATTAGGACCCACATAGGACTGCAATTGTTCTCTTATCACAAAGCCACGGCTCCCCCTAAACACGCCCTCCCTGTGAAGTGCAGCATCCAAGCACCAAATCAAATTCCTAGCAGGTTCCTGCAAAAGACTTCCAGAAATGACACCACAAAATATGACACTCTCAAGTCAGAGGGCGGGCACGTGGCCACCAGCAGAATGCAAAGAGCGCTCTCTCTCTCATCTCCTCTCCTCCTCTCCTCGTCTCCCCCCCCCCTCCTCTCTCTCTTCTCTCTCTCTCTCTCTGCATTCCCTGTGTAGAAACAGTCTCTAAAAGGAACTCGGTTGTCGAGTGCCCTGCAGTCTGGAGAACAGCACCACAGGCAGACTGACATGGATATCAAGCGATTCTGGTGGTCATTCATCTACTGCTCAAATCATTTGTTCTCCTCCAAACTGGCTACACTGCCCCGGCTCCACACTTGTCAACAAGGTGAATAGACTTTGGGTCTTTACTGGCATTTGGGGGATTCACTTTTCTTTCATGTGATGTCTCCATGTTCAAAATAAATTTATAAATCTTTCTCCTATTAATCTGCCTACTGTCAGTTTATGTCATACACTCAACTACTAAACCTCAAGAGAAGGAAAAGGTTTTCCTCTCCTTTATCCTTGTGGTTAGGATTAAAAAATAAACCCCTCAAAAACTAATTTGCATCAAATTCTTTATGAGTCCAATGGAATGATGAAGAAATACTTGTCTTTAAAGAGTCAATTTGGGCAAATTTTCAGGGAAGAATCTTTTGTTTTATTTGGGTGTTTGAGATATTATTGGGGGGGGGACATTTTGGCTTGTTTGGAAATAGTGTCTTGTACTCCAGGCTCTCCTGAAGTTTCCTCTGTCACAAAGAATGACTTTGAACTTCTGATCCTTCTTCAATACTGGGATTACATCTGTGCACCACTATACCTGATGTATTCATTACTAGGAGGACTTGAACTCATGGCTTCACCCTTGCTGAGTAAGCACTGAGCTGTGTACCCTGCAAAATAATCATTTTTTAAAACTATTTGCATTTCACCCACGCTAAATATAACAATTATGTAAATCGAAGTAATTTATGCCTAAGAAAAATAATTTTACCTTTGTAAAAAAATATTATTTTTTGATCTGTATTTTAGAGAAGGAAAGCAAGCAGATGAAGTATTGGTCTGGTAATATTATAAAGTATTAAATCATGTAATTTGGGCATCATTTGTTGGGAGACAGGAAATAGGTACCAGACAAAATAAACACTGCTCTGTTGGGCTGGTGAGGTGGCTTGGTGGCCCTGCTGCTCCTCCAGAGGTCCCGAGTTCAATTCCAAGCAGCCACATGGTGGCTCCCAACCATCTACAATGGGATCTGCTGTCCTCTTCTAACTTAGGTATCTATGAAAATACAACACTCATAAATAGAAATAAATAAATAAGTCTTTTTTTAAAAAATCCTGCTCTGTCTGGTTTTCAAAGGCAGTTCCTTTACCACACATAAATGCTTATACAATAAACAGGCCAGCTTGTTTTTTCAGAAGGTCAAAACTAATCTGGTTATACGATCAGAGCTGTGGATTACAAGGACTCATTACTACCTTCAAGCTGCTTATCAGTCTTTTCTAAATTCTAATAATGAACATACTTTACTTGTTGAACAAAATAATCAAAACCAATAGGATTAGGAATGACTTAATATTTTCTCGGCAACATTATTCTAGCTTCATTTCTGTTGCTATGGTAAAACACTGTGACTAGCGGGCAGGAGAAAGGTGCACTGTGGTTAAAAGCACATTCTGCTCTTGCAAAGGACCTGAGGGTACAGTTCCCAGCACCTACAGTACATAGTTCACAACCACCTGAACTCCAGCTCCAGTGGGTCCCAAATGTGCCCTCTTCTGGCCTTTGTGGGTACCTGCATTTATGTTCACAAGCACAAAATCACACGCATTTATACCTAAATAAAAATAAAATAATATCTTGACCAAAGGCAACTTTGGGGAGCATAATTTTGCTTGATAATACCACATCTAAAGTCAAGAGCAAAAAGATAATAAATGTGTCCTTGCTTCCTTGCTCTCGGCTAGCGTTTTTCACTCCTTTAGAGTTCAGGGTTCACCCCATGAAATGGCACTACCCACAGTGGGCTCCATTTTCCTACATCAGTTAACAATCAACACAATCCCCTTCAGACAACCCCAGGGAGCAACTTGAAGACAAAGCCTTATTAGATTCTCTTCTCTGAAGACTCTCAGCTCTGTTGAGTTGACAGCTAAAACTAGCCAGAACAAATTTATTGGCCAAATCCTTCTTCATTACTCCATTCATGGACTGCTCGGTTATTTGTCTTCCATGGTCAAGAACACAACTGAGAATTAGAAAAAAGAAAAAAAGCAAAACTACTCTTAAGCAACTCTAGCAGATATGACAAACCAAGTATTCAAGAACACTTGTTAGAAGAAGTCCTGAGCACTTATTATTTTACAGGGAATTCTAATAACCCTGGATCAATGCTTGCCACGCCAGAGCGTAGAAACAAAGAAGATGGGCGATCTATTACGCAATAAGGTTGACAGGCACATTAATCCTCCAGATGGAACAACATTCTGTCTGGGTGGAACTGCGACTTACAAGGATAGTCTTGGGCAGCCATGGTAATAACACGACAACCCAACCTTTCTTGCACACTAACTATGCAACATGCCCAGGCCATTAAGGACTTGGAAGTCAAGCCAGTTATGCCTTGGAGATTGGTTCAGAAACTGCCCAATCATCTCTTCTCTGCATTTCTAAAGACGAGAAACTACGCAACACAGGTAGTAGGATGCAATACAAAAAGGCTACTCGAGCTTAATGTCATCACACAGAACTACAGAAGGGTAAACCAACCCATGGATCCACAAGAACGAAGCCAGAGCCTTGACTAGACCTCATCAGAAGCCACAGATTTCTCAGCGCTTTCCAGTTACCATATAAAATGTTCAACAGATTAAGACAACATGTTTGTAGATTTATGCTAACCATGTAACCTATGTTTGCCTTGGAGAGTCAGTTTACTTATATACGTGTATATATACACATATACATATACAGGTGCATATACGCATGATACACACATATATATGCATACAGGAGCACAGTTTATATATATATATATACACACATACACACAGGTACACAGTCTACATACACACACTAGTACACAGTTTATACACACACACACATATATACAGGTGCACCTACTAATCAAACTCCCTTTCCCTTCTAAGCGTGTTCTGGTTTGAGAACTAAAATGGAGCCTAGGCAGTTTGGATGCTCACCTTACTAGACCTAGATGGAGGTGGGTGGTCCTTGGACTTCCCACAGGGCAGGGAACCCTGATTGCTCTTTGGGCTGACGAGGGAGGGGGACTTGATTGGTGGAGGGGGAGGGAAGTGGGAGGCGGCGGTGGGGAAGAGACAAAAATCTTTTAAAAAAATAAAGAAAGAAAGAAAGAAAGAAAGAAAGAAAGAAAGAAAGATAAAAAAATAATAAATAAATAAATAAAATGGTCTGAGTTGTTCCATGATAACTGATGTAAGGTAAGCTGGGGGTTCTCGTCACTTAGAAGTGAAAATATTCACAACGTCAAGTGAAACATGTTAACTTACACTAATATTTAACATATATAAGGTGTAAACAGAAATGGGGGTCGTGTTTATTTCTTTATGTGGACAAGGCATGCCACTGCATGTGTTGATGTTAAGGGATAAGTTGGGAGAATTGGCTTTCTTCTTCCAGCTGTGGGTTCCGGGTACCAACCTCAACACATGAATAATGCCAGCAGAAGCCTTTTCCCACAAAGACCGTCCCTAAATTTCTACAGCAGCCAAAGCCCCATCAAACACACCCACACACAGTGATGGGGCTAAAGGGCACCACGGGGAAGCAGCCCTGAAAGATCATCTCAAGGACAATGCCCCATCAAATGCGTGTCCACACACAGTGATGGAGCTAGAGGACACCATGAGGAAGCAGCCAGTTCTCAACCTGCGAGTCGCAACCCTTGAGGGAAGTCATGTACTAGATATTTATAAAATGATTCACAACTGTAGCAAAATTATGAAGTAGCAATGAAAATAATTTTGTGATTGGGGTCACAAGATAAGGAACTGTATGAAGGGTCACAGCACTGGGAAGGTTGAGAACAACTGACTTAAGGACTGACTACTAGTGGCACAAATACATATGGAATTCTCTGGTCAATTGTGTTCGGAAAAAAAAATTCTATAATTCCTTGTGGAATTAAATCTTGACATAATACAGTATTCCTTGGAAGCAAAAAAATAAAGAATATTGCTTAATTTTGTTCACTCACTATTACAGTACCTTTCCTGTTGCAATGACAATTGCCCTCACAAAAACCATTTAAGGAGGAAAGGGTAGTCTGGCTTACAGTATAAAGGTTCGCTCTGTCATGGTAGGCCTGTAAGAAGGACAGGAACTTGAGGCAGCTGGTCACGCTGTGTCCTCACTCATGAGAAGAGACAGACTATTGCTCTCCTGGTGGTCAGCTAACTTCCTCCTTTGTAAACAACCCAGGCCCCAAGCCTAGGGAATGGCGCCGCCTACATCATCATCAAACAAGCCCTCCTAGGCACGCCAGAGGTAACCTATCCTAAAGACTCTCTCATAGACGTGATTAGTTTGTCTCCTGTGTGAGTCTAGATCCTGTCAAGCTGACAGTCAGTATCGACTGTCACATGCAGAATTTAGTCAACCACGTACTTTGGTAACAGAAGCCAACAGCCATTCAGCGGATACCAGCTTGGGAAAAGCTGCGTGGAGATAATAAGGACTCAGTCAACAGAATAGTAGGAAATTTAGTGTCTTTCACATAAAATGTGTCAAAGTAATGAATCTATCCTAAAAAATATTCTAGAATACTTAAATCTTTTGGTGTTACGTAATCAAGTACGTAAGTTAAAATAAAATTAAAGACAAACAAAAAACCAGGACCTTGGAAGATGACATGATCACAAAGCGCCAGGAACACAGGCATGAGGAGAAGAGTCTGCATCCCAAGGACCAACACCAAAAGGCTGGGATGGTTGCACATGTCTGTAACCCTAACCTGGAGCATAGGATGAAGGAATGGAGATGGCAGATCCACAAACCTTGCTGAGCAGTCGGTCTAGCTGACAGGAAAGCTCCAGAATCAGTGAAAGAACCTTTGTACCAACAAAAGATGAGGTGGAGAGTAACTGAGGAAGACATCAGACATCAAACGCAGACCTATACATAGACAGGCATGCACACATGGGCATACGCACATGAGCATACACATAGACTATGCAAAAATATTAATTTTAAATTTAAATTGAAAAAGCTCCACATTCTTAATGATTAAAGTCACAGATAATTAAAAGCATCTCTATAGTGTAAGGAAAACGGCATTTTTGAAGGCTGCAAATCTGATTCTACAGGACAGCAATAAAAAGCTAGGAAAACAGCATACATGTAGGGCAGCAATTAGACCTACACAGAACACTTCGGGACATTCATTACCCAGAGGTCGTATCAACCGTAATGACTTTACAAGGGACTTGAGAAATTGCAGCCTTTGCTATATAAATTCTTAGCGAGCTAAGGGGGCTCTTTCATGCTGAAATACAAACATGCACTCAGGAGAAATGGGCCGGGGCATATTTCACTGTCCCCAAGGGGTGTGCTCTTGACTCTGAGTAGAATAAAACACAAAGCTATAGAGCTGCCCTGTAATAAATCCTGTTTACAGAAACAAGACTGGCATCTTCACTCCTCCTTGAGCTGGTGAGTTCTGATTTGGGGAGTCCTCAGAGCTCTGCTGAAGTACTCTAAAAGTAATTTTGACAGAAATTCCATGTTGGGCATGTGAAATCGAAAGACAGAAGAGAATGTGTGGATTGTCTACAACATCAGACGGCCAAAGTTACACTAGAAGGAAATAGCCTTGGGGAGAATCCTGAGTGCCTACAATCCTGTATCAAGGCTCCTGGGCCGGAAGCAATTTCCCTTCAGTTTCTCCAGGATGGAAGCACAGGACACATCACACAGCTGTTGACAACACAATAGCTGGGGAAGAGGAGATTCTGAGACAGCGTTACTTTCACCAACAGGTACCAGCCAACTTGCATTAGAATAGAGCCTGAGGGAGAAATGGCCCCTTTATCCCTTTATGAATACCCACCCAAGGCACCACCAATTACATTAGCTTCCACTGAGCAATCGGATGCCTAGAGCAAGGATTTCAGGACACAAAAGCATTTTACTGAACTAGAAGGGTTGCATGTCTAAGGACCTTCATAGCATTTATACTCCAACAGATGCAGTTGTTCGGATGATGCTATCCTCAGGGACTCGAAGGACAACATTGTCTGGCTTCATAACTTGTATAAACATAAGAAATTGAGTTGGAATAGCTTTTTGTGAAGATAGAAAGAAACCAAACATTTCAGAATTTCAAGCATTGATATATACAAAACAAGTTGGAATATCTGTTACAATAACTCCAAACAAATAATAGTACTTATATACTAGCACAAGAATATGCAACCATATATATGTATGTGTGTATATATATGTGTACACATATATATATATATTCAAAAGAATGAAGGAATGAATAATAAAATACCGACCACGAGGTCAAAGAACAAGAAAGTATTCTGAAGCCATACCCTGGCTTCATGACCCTCTTTGCTTACTCCAGAAGGGTTTTTCATAGACATTTAACCTAAGTCCAACTCTATGCCCTAGGACAGATTACAGGTGTGGCCTCACTTGGCAGATGAGGAAACAAATTCAGAGAGATACTAAGTGACTTGGTCACAGAGCATATGTCCTGGTTACTCTTGAACCCTCTCTTGACCACTTTAACTTAAGTCAAATTAAGGATGGTAGGGAAAGAGAATTAAAATCTAAACTCCAAACAGGGGAAGAAAGTCCCCTGAACACACAATTGCTGTCTTTTTTAAACAACAAATACATTGAAACGATACTGTTGCCTGTATCTACAGAGGAACTGCCACATATAATATTCCAAAGTGGTTTTGTACACATTGTTTCCTTTGGCCTCACAAATATCCCTAAGTGGAAGGTTCCCCATCAGTGTGTGTCAGATCCTGGGGTGAGGGGTAGTAGTATTTGTGGGGTGAGGGGTAGTAGTGTTTGAATGAGAGGGTTCCCGTGGTCTCAGTCATTTGAATACTCAGTCTCTAGTTAGTGAGGCTGTTTTGCGAAGTGTGCCCTTCCTGAAGGAAGTATGTCACTGGGGGTGATGGAGGTGGGTCATTTGTCTATCTGTTGCTTTCATTGGTTAATTAATAAAGAAAACTGCTTGGCCTGATAGGACAGAAAATTAGGTAGGCGGAGTAGACAGAACAGAATGCTGGCAGAAAGAAGCCAAGTCAGGCAGTCGCCATGATTCTCCCACCCGACACAGCCACAGGTTAAGATCTTTCCTGGTAAGCCAGCTTGTAGTGCTACACAGAATATTAGAAATGGATTAGGTCAATATGTAAGAGCTAGCCAATAAGAGGCTGAAACTAATGGGCCGGGCAGTGTTTAAAAGAATACAGTTTCTGTGTAATTATTTCGGGTATAAAGCTAGCCATGTGGGCGGCCGGGTGCCAGGAACGTAGCCCGCTGCTCCTATTACAACATGGGGTGAACTTTGAAAGTTTAAGGGCTCATGTCCGCTGTCTCAGCCCTGCCATTATGAACTCTAAACCTCTGGAACTGCCAGACCAAATAAATAATTTCTTTCCTAAGTTGTCATGGTCAGGGTGTTTTACTCAAGAAACAGAAAAGCAGTAAATGTACGCAGTGTATATGCGCGCGCGTGAGTGTCTGTGGGGGCCAGAAACCAACATCAGGCCTTTCCCTCAACTGTTTTCCACCTGATTCCCTGAAGAGTCTCTCACCGAAACTACACCTTACAAATTAGCTGGTTTATCAGGACTGCACGTCCCTGGGAGCCTTCTGTCTGCCTCTCCCCGGTGGTGCCGTGAGAGGCACACAGACACACCTGGCTTTTTGATGTGGGTGCTGGAAGGCACACTCGGACTCGCGTGTGCGTGTAGCAAGTGTGTTACTCACGGAGCCAGCACCCAGCTCAATTTTCCTCATGTTTGAAAGGAAGAAACTGAGATACCTAGATGCAAAGATGCATGTCCAAGACTCTATAGGGGTTTATTACAGAAAGAGACGCCGACTAGGTGTTAGGTGGGGTGGCAGCCATCAATTCTCAAAGGTATTTAGAATGGCATATCAGAGTTGGTATCCCTGTTTTCTCTCTTCCACTCTCGTCAGGGTTGACTATGCCAAACGCTCTGGAAAAGACAAATAGGCAAGCGACTGTGTTTGCTTTCTAGGACTTCAGAATGTAAGACAACGTTGACAACTTATTCTCACTCAAAATACCAGGAACATTTAAATGTGCAGAGATTTGAACAAATTCATCAGAAGGGAAAGAAGACTGGTGAACAGAGATGGCAGAGGACCGTTAGCTACTGGGCACCCTCGCTTGCCAGGGACAACCAGTTTGCGCCTGTTTTCCTTCCGCAGCCTCTTTAACTGCCCAAGGGTCCCCACGTATATGAAGAATTCCATGATCAGCCTTGTCATGACGGCGGTACACAGGGTTGGGTGGGTGAGGCACATTTTGATGTGTGGAGATCTAAGCAGAGACTATGAATGGAGGGAGCTATAACAGCCAGAGAGGCACCAGTTAAACAAGGCAGATAATGGGCAAAGCTGGTTGCCACCGACTCTCCTTCCCATCAGTCAGTGGTTCTCAGCCTTCCTAACTGTGACCCTCTAACACAGTTCCTCACGCTGTGCTGATCTCCAGCCATAAAATTACTTTCACTGCTACTTCATGACTGTAATTTTGCTACTGCTTTGAAGCATCATGTAAATATCTAATACGTGACCTCCCCCAAGGGTTCGCGACCCACAGGTTGAGAACGGCTGCTACATCCAGGTCAGAGGCAACCAGAAGCAGGTGGTTTAAACTGTGGCCCAGAGACCCCCTAAACGATCTGTGGCAGGCTAACTCATTGCCGCACAGAATGGTCTCAAAGTACCAAGTGTGTATCCCTTCTCCAAAAACTCTTTCCAGAGCCTGAAACCTATCCAAGGAGAGAAAAACTTTCCCCTCTGTGCTCAGAGACTGAAGATAAAATGTACAATCCATGCGGAAGTTAACTTAAATTCACATTTATTGGAGCTTGTATCATTTCCCCCCTCTCAGAGCAGGTGTGATTAAAAAGAACAGAAGACAAGAAAGTGCGAGAATGGAGCCAGCTGAGCGCCGGCTTAGTGCCGTTCAGTGGTTAAGGGCCTAAGATGGGCAAGAACCTGGGCTCCATCAGAGAAGGTGGTGGAGGAAGCACGCGTAGGGACAGAGGAATGGCTTCACAAATGGTCCGTTAGGTATAAAAGGCAAGTCATAATCTTACCCAGAGATGGCACAGCATGTGTGTACATACACACAGAGAGAGAGAGAGACAGAGAGAGAGAGAGAGAGAGAGAGAGAGAGAGAGAGAGAGAGAGAGA
>JABTXL010004601.1:1789618-1817865 GCA_025134845.1 Neodon shergylaensis | reverse complement strand
AGAGAGAGAGAGAGAGAGAGAGAGAGAGAGAGAGAGAGAGAGAGAGAGAATCTCCTTAGAAAACACACAATGCAACCAAGGAGGGCTGAGTGAGGACCAGATATAAACACAGACGCACCCTTCTCACTCCAGCAGGCAGAACCGAGGGCCCCATGCACAGCTGCTCCTGTCCTTAGCTGGCTCTGGTTACACAGCGCTGGCAGGAGGATAAACAGTGAGAAGAAAGGAAGCAGGTTAAAGACAGACACCCTGTAAAACAGGCACTACGAGATGCCAGGAACGAGAGCAGTGGAACGCAAAGGCTTTCCAGAAAGAACCCTCAGTTCCTCTGCTCCTCGTGAATCACGGAAGGAAACTCTTCACGCAGAAAGAACTAACTTGTAAAAAAATAAATAAAAAATGCTAATGTCCCTATGCCTAGAGGTTGTGCTGTAATTTAAGCGAGGGTGACTAGGCCAGAAATGACATTTACCAAGTTTCAAATCTGGTCTCAGGCCAACAGGCTCAGGAGAAGAATGAATGCAGAAGCCACTTCTCCTGGAATCCTTTGCATGTAATTATGACAGTGAAGGCAGGTTGTCCATGATGATGTCGCAGGTATTTGAAAACTATTGCAGGGAGCTGAAGTGAGAAAGTACTATTATTTCTGCAGAAGGGACTTGTCTGTCCTCTCTCTCATGGTTCCTCACCTTTTCACGACTCATAGATCTGAGCATCCAGATATGAATTCTTACAGAATGCCATTCTCTCTTTGGTGGAGACTTCAATGATGAAACCCAAAGTCGGTATTTAATACAGACTTGAAGATGAAGATAGGAAACCGTTTTCTACGTCCACACAAAGCATGGCAGGACTAGACACACCGTGGTGTTTGAACAGAGCAAGACCCAACTCAACCATCAGTCTCGCTGTGTTTTCTCGCACTGCCCACAAAACTGGAGTCTTCAATGTTTCAGAGTTTTGAGCCACATGTAACATTTAAAGTGAAAAGAAAAGGAAACAAAACAAAACAAAAAACTTACTTCTGGAAATTATCAACTTAAACTGACAGAAAATGTTAACTGAGCAACAAACATTCACTAGAAAATAGCATTTTACGCCAATGACAGTCATCCTGTACTTATGAACTAAACTTGTTTTAATATTGTGAAGCATTATTGACATAAAGAACAACTACAATTTAAAACACAGAACTGATGGGGCTGGAGAGACGTCTCAGCAGGTTCAGTTCCAGCACCCACACGTCACCCACATGCTAATTTCCTGTTGTTTTATTCTAGCTTATGATTCAAGAGAAATGGAGTCCATCAAGACAGGTATGGTGCTGGGCGGTGGTGGCGCACGCCTTTAATCCCAGCACTCAGGAGGCAGAGGCAGGCGGATCTCTGGGAGTTCGAGGCCAGCCTGGTCTACAAGAGCTAGTTCCGGGACAGGCACCAAAGCTACAAAGAAACCCTGTCTCGAAAATCCAAATAATAATAATAATAATAAAAAAGACAGGTATGGTAATGAAAATGGGGGGGGAGGCATGGACGCAGGAGCTTGATGATCACATTTGCATTCACACACAGGAAGATAAGAGAAAGAACAGGAAGTGGCGGAAAGCCATAAACCCTCAAAACAAACCCACTTCTGTGACATACTTCTTCCATCAGGTTCCAAAACCTTCCCAAACAGAGCTACTAACTGGGGACCGAGTATTAAACATCTGAGCCACGGGAGACGCTTGTCATTCTAAGCACAGTGACCTGTCATTCAAGGCCAGTTCCTGGTCACCCTTCTTAGCTTTCCTCTGCTCATTGCTCTTTCTCCACAGGGATTATAACCCCCTCTCCTGTTTCCTTTCCCTTCCCACTATCAAAGCCGCCACCTTCCAGCTAGAGTTCAATGTTCCATAGCTATCTGTCCGCTTCGGTCCTCACTCAGGGGCATTTTTTTGGACAAATAGTCAGAATTGATGAAAGCTAATAATGCTCCCCCTTCTCCTTATTTATCTCCCACTACTCCTGAGAGGGGCAGCATAGAATGAGTGCCACCATGATGGCAGGTGAAGGACTGGGGCTCATCTATACTGATGGGGAGGAAGCAGTGCTGAAGGAATCCACCGACAGAAAATGACTAATGCACTGCACTTCAAGCAAAAGACTTTTTCTGCAATAATAGATTTTTCACAATTTTTCCTGATGTCAGTAGCTCCACCACAGAAAGTGTTCATAAATTTATTACAATTTAAAGAACTCATGGAGCTGAGGAAATGGCTCACTTGGTAAAGCGCTTACCGAATAAACATGAAGATGAGTTCCATCTCCAGTGCTAACACTGAAGTATTATCTACTGTGATGGGGAACCTCCTTTAGCCAGTGGCCTTTAAGAGGCTGGACCAGGTTGGGGCGTGACTTTGGCTACCAAAAAGCCACGGTCCCATCCCACTTGGTCTCTAGTTCCCAAGAACCACACCTGCATGTCAGACCCCATTCCTATTTCCTCACTGGGATCTGTGAATTCCCGTTTAATAAAGAAAACCCTTAAAATACCCTATTCAGAGTTAGCTGGGAATGATTTGACTCACATTCCCCCTATCTGACGCATTCTGCATCACTAGCGCACCTCTGTGGTTCTAGCCCTGGAGAATACAGACAGGAAGATCCCTGGGGCTTGCTGGACAATGAATCTATTAAACTCAGCAAGGTCTCCATGAGACCCGATTCCAAAAACTAAGGTGGCGAGTGATTTAAAAAGACACAGAACATCAGCCTGTGTGATAGAGAACCCATGCCAACATCTTTAAGACCATGTCTACTGGCTCTAATGAAACATGAAATACCCTCTTCTAATATCTCACACCCTGAGGGAACTAAAACAACAATTCACAAAACAGAAACTATTATTTTATTTTATTTATTTTTATTTATTTATTAAAGACTTCTGTCTCTTCCCCACCGCCGCCTCCCCTTTCCCTCCCCCTCCCCCAATCAAGTTCCCCTCACTCGTCAGCCCAAAGAGCAAACAGGGTTCCCTGTCCTGTGGGAAGTCCAAGGACCTCCCACCTCCATCCAGGTCTAGTAAGGTGAGCATTCAAACTGCCTAGGCTCCCACAAAGCCAATACGTGCAGTAGGATCAAAAACCCATTGCCATTGTTCTTGAGGTCTCAGTAGTCCTCATTGTCCACTATGTTCAGCGAGACCAGTTTTAACCCAGGCTTTTTCAGACCCAGGCAGCTGGCCTTGGTGAGTTCCCGATAGAACATCCCCATTGTCTCAGTGTGTGGGTGCACCCCTCGCGGTCCTGAGTTCCTTGCTCGTGCTCTCTCTCCTTCTGCTTCTGCTTTGGGCCTTGAGATTGCAGTCCGGTGCTCCAATGTGGGTCTCTGTCTCTGTCTCCTTTCATCGCCTGATGAAGGTTAATGTTCAGGAGGATGCCTATATGTTTTTCTTTGGGTTCTCCTTCTTATTTAGCTTCTCTAAGAACCAGAATTATAGGCTCAATGTCCTTTATTTATGGCTAGAAACCAAATATGAGTGAGTACATCCCATGTTCCTCTTTTTGGGTCTGGCTTACCTCACTCAGGATAGTGTTTTCTATTTCCATCCATTTGCCTGCAAACTTCAAGAAGTCCTTGTTTTTTACTGCTGAGTAGTACTCTAATATGTATATATTCCATACTTTCTTCATCCATTCTTCAATTGAAGGGCACCTAGGTTGTTTCCAGGTTCTGGCTATTACAAACAATGCTGCTATGAACATAGTAGAGCATATACTTTTGTTGTAAGATAAGGCCTCTCTTGGATATATTCCCAAGAGTGGTATTGCTGGGTCCAGGGGTAGGTTGATCCCGAATTTCCTGAGAAACCGCCACACTGCTTTCCAGAGTGGTTGCACCAGTTTGCATTCCCACCAGCAGTGGATGAGAGTACCCCTTTCTCCACAACCTCTCCAGCAAAGGCTATCATTGGTGTTTTTGATTTTAGCCGTTCTGACAGGTGTAAGATGGTATCTTAAAGTTGTCTTGATTTGCATTTCCCTGATCGCTAAGGAAGTTGAGCATGACCTTAGGTGTCTTTTGGCCATTTGAACTTCTTCTGTTGAGAGATCTCTGTTCAGCTCAGTGCCCCATTTTATAATTGGGTTGATTAGCCTTTTACGGTCTAGTTTCTTGAGTTCTTTATATATTTTGGAGATCAGACCTTTGTCAGTTGCGGGGTTGGTGAAGATCTTCTCCCAGTCAGTGGGTTGCCTTTCTGTCTTAGCGACAGTGTCCTTTGCTTTACAGAAGCTTCTCAAGTCTCAGGAGGTCCCATTTATTCAATGAGGCCCTTAATGTCTGTGCTGCTGGGGTTATACATAGGAAGTGGTCTCCTGTGCCCACGTGTTGTAGAGTACTTCCCACTTTCTCTTCTATCAGGTTCAGTGTGTTCGGATTGATATTGAGGTCTTTAATCCACTTGGACTTGAGTTTTGTGCATGGTGATAGATATGGATCTATTTTCATTCTTCTACAGATTGACATCCAGTTTTGCCAGCACAATTTGTTGAAGATGCTCTCTTTTTTCCATTGTATACTTTTAGCTTCTTTATCGAAAATCAGGTGCTCATAGGTTTGTGGGTTAAAGTCAGGGTCTTCTATTCGATTTCATTGGTCGACTTCTCTGTTTTTATGCCAATACCAAGCTGTTTTCACTATTGTAGCTCTGTAATAGAGTTTGAAGTCAGGGATGGTAATGCCTCCAGACGTTCCTTTATTGTATAAGATTGTTTTGGCTATCCTGGGTTTTTTGTTTTTCCATATAAAGTTGCTTATTGTCTTCTCCAGATCTGTGAAGAATTTTGATGGGATTTTGATGGGGATTGCATTGAATCTATAGATTGCTTTTGGTAGAATTGCCATTTTTACTATGTTGATCCTCCCAATCCAAGAGCAAGGGACGTCCTTCCATTTTCTGGTGTCCTCTTCTATTTCTTTCTTCAAAGACTTAAAGTTCTTGTCATATAGATCTTTCACTTCCTTCGTCAGGGTTACCCCAAGATATTTTATGCTCTTTGTGGCGATCGTAAAAGGTGATGCTTCTCTGATTTCCCTCTCTGTTTCTTTATCCTTAGTGTACAGGAAAGCAACTGATTTTTTGGAGTTGATCTTGTATCCTGCCACATTACTAAAGGTGTTTATCAGCTGTAGGAGTTCTTTGGTAGAGTTTTTGGGGTCGCTTATGTATACTATCATATCATCAGCAAATAACGAAAGTTTAACTTCTTCCTTTCCAATACGAATCCCCTTGATCCCCTTATGTTGTCTTACTGCTATTGCTAGAACTTCAAGCACTATATTGAAGAGGTATGGAGAGAGTGGACATCCTTGTCGTGTTCCTGATTTTAGTGGGATGGCTTTGAGTTTTCTCCGTTTAATTTAATGTTAGCTGTCGGCTTGCTGTAAATAGCTTTTATTATATTTAGGTATGACCCTTGTATCCCTAGTCTCTCCAATACCTTTATCATAAAGGGGTGTTGAATTTTGTCAAATGCTTTTTCAGCATCTAATGAAATGATCATATGGTTTTTTTCTTTCAGTTTATTTATATGGTGGATTACATTGATAGATTTGCGTATGTTGAACCAGCCCTGCATCTCTGGGATGAAGCCTACTTGATCATAATGGATAATTTTTCTAATGTGTTCTTGGATTCGGTTTGCCAGTATTTTATTGAGAATTTTTGCGTCGATATTCATGAGTGAGATAGGCCTGTAATTCTCTTTCTTGGTTGGGTCTTTGTGTGGTTTTGGTATCAGGGTAACTGTAGCTTCGTAAAAGGAATTTGGCAATGACTCTTCTGTTTCTATATTGTGAAATACATTAAGGAATATAGGTATTAGCTCTTCTTGGAAGTTCTGGTAGAATTCTGCATTGAAACCATCTGGTCCTGGGCTTTTTTTCGAAGGGAGATTTTTGATAACAGTTTCTAATTCTTCGCGACTAACAGGTCTATTTAGATAGTTCACCTGGTCTTGGTTTAGCTTTGGTATATGGTACTTATCTAAAAAAGTGTCCATTTCTTTTGTGTTTTCCAGTTTTGTGGCATACAGGCTTTTGTAGTAAGATCTAATGATTCTCTGAATTTCCTCTGTGTCTGTGGTTATGTCCCCCTTTTCATTTCTGATCTTATTTATTTGCGTGTTCTCTCTCTGTCGTTTAATTAGTTTGGATAGGGGTTTGTCGATCTTGTTGATTTTCTCCAATTAAAATAAAACTCTCCAAAATAAAACTATTATTTAAAAAAAACAAGAAAATAAAAAATTTTACATTTTTCACATTTATGATTTCATGTTGTAGTTCCATAAAAACAAGAAAGAAGGAATAGTAGGGTGTTGAAAGCCAGTGAGTGCTGGGGGCTCTCAAGTACCTTTACCTTTAGTTTCTCCTGCAGGTTCCACACCTGCCACCAGGTGGTACCCAGGGTCCTGGTGTGGGTTTCCCCCAGATGGGGAAAAATCAGCAGAATAGATTCAAGCAATTACACACATTCAATGAGAAGTATATCATTTGCTAAAATTACATGCATAAATAATTAACTATTATTTATACTTGGTTGGTTGGTTTTTCAAGACAGGGTTTCTCTGTGTAGCCCTGGGTGTGCTAGAACTCGCTCTGTAGACCAGGCTGGCTTCAAACTCAGAGATTCATCTGCCTTTGCTTCCTGAGTTCTGGGATTAAAGCTGTGCACCACCAGCACCACTTGGCTTATAAACCAGCTCTTAATGACCTTATGTAATAATGTACTTTCATCTGAATTTCCAAAAGATCCTTTTATAGATATTTTTATAGGTATGTATGTTTCCTCAGAGGCCAAGAGTCATCAGATCACCTAGAACTACAGACAGTTATCAAGTAACCACGTGGATGCTAGGATGCGAAAGCCAAGCCTCTGCAACAAGCAGCAAATGCTCTTACCCACTGAACCACCTCTCCAGAACCAATTTCCAAAATATTCTTAACCAGTGCATGTTTTTCCCCTGGTATGTTTTTCCCCTTCTTTTAGTGTAGTCTCATGTTGTTTCTTTTGGGGGGGGAATGTAACATGAGGGCTGGCTTGCTTGTTGGGGTTTTCTGTCCCTCCTGGTTCCCCATAGCTGTTTAGCCCCAAAGAAAATCACACAGAGATCTCTATAAGTTATAAAGCTGATTGGCCCGTTAGCTCTGGCTACATATTAGCTCTTATAACTTACATTAACCCATTGTTCTTATCTATGCTAGCCACATGGTTTGGTACCTATCTCAGCAGGGCAGCTCACATCTTGCTTCCTAGGTGGTCTGCACAGGCCTGGGAGTAATCAACTTCCTCCTTTCCAGAATTCTCCTGTTCTCATTGCATCATTTCTGCTTCCTATCTGGTTTTCCTGCCTATATTTCCTGCCTGGCCAATCAGCATTTATTTAAAGCATGATTAATAGAATACAGACAATTCTCCCACACCAGGGGGAGGGTTGTTTGACTTTGTTTTGTCTTTAGAGATTCTGTGGTTTGGCTGTTTGAATTTGGTTTGGTTTGGCCTGAGTTTATTTAGTTTTGTCTTGTGTCCCACCTGAAGAACCCAAAGTGCAGCCACAGCGCTTCACAATAGAGCAGTGCACACCCTCTCTTCTATTTTCCTAATGACCAGGTTTACTTTTTGCCTCAAATCCTGATGACTCCCTAGACACTGTTTCTAATGCAACTTAATTTTCCCAAAATAATGATTACTCATTGAGAATGTTAGGTGTTCCTGTCAACTGTATACTCTTTATTAAAAGAACAATGGTTTTCAAATGTCCTATTTTAAAATGCTGGAAAGGATAAAAAAGAAACAAGATCCACGTCTAGTCCACCACCCACAG
Organism: Neodon shergylaensis; assembly: GCA_025134845.1. Taxonomy (NCBI): domain Eukaryota; kingdom Metazoa; phylum Chordata; class Mammalia; order Rodentia; family Cricetidae; genus Neodon; species Neodon shergylaensis. The sequence goes on along the minus strand of JABTXL010004601.1, from coordinate 1,810,001 downwards.
ATAATAACACTATCAGAGGCCACTATAATTTCCTACCATTCTCGTGATTTACGTTTTCACCCAATTTCTTTTGTTTGGAGAATATTTTTTTGTCTCATTTGTTTTCTCCTTTTTCCATTTGGTCTGTCAAAGTATTTCATTTTCTGTTCACTTCTGTACAAAGGTTTTCTAAATGAGGTTCAAATATTTCCTTCAGAGGACTACCCTATCATTAAGGATAAATGATTTAAAATTTGTTCTGGACCCTCAGAACAATGCTAGACATCTGACACGATTGATGCCAGTTCTTATCTCCACCAAAGCTGCCCCATGAGTTTTTGTCACCATGCTCTGTCTTTCCTCAGCTTACCTGGCCACAGCAGCACACATGCAAGAGCCCCTCTGGTGTTGCTGAATGCAGAATAAAGGATTTTATATGACCACCATGCAGAAAAGTATTACACAGGGAAAACAACTGCTGAGACGCCTTGGAGAATGGTGGGCTCTTTCCCTCCAACTACGGAGTTCTGCTGATATTTTGCTTTCTGATAAAATGATACTAACAGGTCCTGAGATGCTCTCTGGCAGAGTTTCTGGTGGATTCCCATTCAAAGCATTCTCAGAGACACAGCCAACTTTGCATGGTGGAGAAAATAGCCAGGTGAGGGACAGGCAGAGGACAGAGGCAAAGACTGCTCATAAATACACCCAGGGGCCTGTGAGACAAAAAGGAACCAGAGAGCTTCTGGTGTGGCTGACACACCAAGAGCAGCCTACAAAGCTGGACCACCACTATAAATGCCCTCTATGACTTCAACGGCTCCCTATACAACTGTGGAAATCCAAGTGTTGCCATTCATCAACCCATCCTTCCTGTCATCCATCTATACCTTCAATGTTTACCAAAGATTTCTATCTGCTGTGTGCTGAAGGAATTCCTACCACCAGTATTCTGTAAATTACCCACCCACTTGGGCGTGGTCTCTTGTACTATTTATGGCAATGTAAAACTTGCTTCCAGCCTCTTTTCTGGCTGTGGGATTTGATTGCTGTTCTCCGTTCCAGCAGAGGATTGTGACTTGTGAGTCTATGCCTAAATAAATAACCCTCTATTATTCTCAATTCTGAGTTGGTGTGGGATATCTAGTAAGCATCCTTCTTCATCTGATATCCCACATAGATTCGGACTCCACACCTACTGGGTAGACAGCCTGAGGGCCTAACCAGTCCACAGCCCAGAAAGTCTCCCAACCCTGCCTGCTTGGCTTGCTTTTTCCTAGATGCTAGACAAGTACTTATTGAATCTCTAGATTTTGAAAATGAAAGCTTAGAATGCAAAAAGATACTTAGGCCTTTAAAGGTTAGATCAGCACCTATGGATGAATGGATCCTGCATAAAGTAAACATTGAGACATTTGAGTATAATACTGAATCTTGGGTAGGAGAAGTAATTTCCAAAGGAATTAGGAGATATCAAAATGCCAAATGTTTTAATTGTGGTAGAATAAGATATCTGAGAAGGGATTGTAGAAAAAGAATTCCTAGGAATAATAATACTGAGGAGATTTGGTCAATTATATAGGTTATAAAATAGACATACAAAAAATTAGAACACAAAAGGCACAAATTAGAAGAGACTGGTTGCAGATTTTTAATGACTTTCAAAGATTGTTAGGAGATATTTCCAGTCTACAACTGGCTGTTGGGATAACATCTGATCTAGTGATTCATTTAAACAAAACCTTAGATGGCGATAAAAACTTGAATAGTCCCAGAGAATTAACAGCTGAAGCAGAAAAGGAACTGACAATAGTTGAGGAGAAATTACAGGAGGCACATGTGGATAGGGTGAATTCGAATCTTAATAGTATTCTAGTCATATTGCCTTCAAGAACTTCTCCTACAGGGATTTTAATGCAGAGGGATGATATTATCTTAGAATGGATTTTTTTAACCACATAAACCAAGTAAAAATTAAAAACTTGTGTGGAAAAAGTCTGTGTATTAATTATAAAAGGTAAATTGAGACTTCATCAATTAGCAGGTATAGACCCAGCAGAGATTATAGTGCCTTTCACTACTGATGAAATAAAAAAGTTATGGGAAGACAATGAACCATGGCAAAGAGCTTGTGCTATTTTTTTTGGGAGAAATTAACAGAAATTATCCCAAAAACAAGTCTTAACCTTATAAAAAGAACTTCTTTGAATCTTCCCCGAATTGTACATGATGCTCCAATAACTGGAGCGCATACATTTTATCCTAATGCAAATAAATCAGGGAAGGCAGGTTCCAAATCAGAAAAAGTAAGGTAGAACAAAGCCCTTATAATTCTGTCCAAAAGGCAGAATTATTTGCCATTCTTATGGTGCTAATGGATTTTAAAGAACCCCTCAATATAGTTACTGATTCACAATATGCAGAAAGAGTTGTCTCTCCTATTGATACCACTGAATTTATACCAAATGATACAGAATTGACTTCATTATTTATCCAGGTGCAAGACATAATCAGGAATAGGCTTTGTTCTATATACATAACATACATCCGATCCCATACAGATCTGCAAGGTCCTCTAGCACAAGGTAATGAAGAAATTGATCAACTGTTGATTGTAAGTGTCTTGCAGGCCACAGAATTTCATAAGAAACATCATGTCAACAGCAAAGGTTTAAAGGAAGAGTTTTCTATTATATGGCAACAAGCTAAGGAGATTATAAAGAGATGTCCTACTTGCTCTTTCTATAACTAAACACCACAACCTGCAAGGAGGAGCCCAAAGGGTACTCAAAGAAATGAAATCTAGCAGATGGATGTGTTCCACTTTGCATAATTTGGAAAATTAAAATATGTACACCACACCATTGACACTTATTCAGGTTTTCAGTGAACAACTGCTTTAAGTTCAGAAAAGGCTGATTCAGTAATCAAACATTTATTAGAAGTCATGGCCATCATGAGTGTACCTGAACAAATAAAGACAGATAATGATCCTGCATATGTGTCTAAAAAAAATGAAACAGTTTCTTTGCTTATTATAATATTAAACATATTACAGGTATACCACACTATCCTATAGGTCAGGCAGTTATAGAAAGATCAAATCAGGCTATAAAGGATATGTTAAACAAACAGAAAGGGGTATAAAATACCCCCAGAAATAGATTACATAATGCTTTATTAAGGTTGGATTTTCTTAATGATAATGAGAAAGGGACAACAGCAGAAGAGAGACATTGGATAATAGAAAAGTCTTCTGGATTAAATCACCAGTGTAATTCAAGGATGTGTTGACCTCAAAATGGAAACCAGGAAATGTGCTACATTGGGGAAGGGGTTTTGCTCTTGTTTCCACTGGAGAAGAAAAACATGGATACCATCAAAATTAATAAAGATTTGGTTTGAAAAGGAGAAACCTCTTGACAAGGAGAAATGACAGCTCATCCACAACGGTAACAACCATACATGTGGTAAGAAAACTCATTAGGGTTGGGGCAGGTTTCTGTTCTTGTCTTTGCAGAAAAATATTCATCTTCAAAAGGTCAAGAGACCCTGGACATCTATATGCCTAAAGAGGAAAATATAATAATCCAGATAGGATTTCCAAGCAAAGAGAATTATAACTTATGAGGGCATGTCATTTGAGAATCTCAAAAACATAAACTAAAATATTAATCATGATTCACCTGAAAATCAAAGCTGGCTTTGAAGTTGGACACTGGCTCTGTTCTTCTCTAAATCCAAGCATGTTGTTAAAATAAAAATTCAGAATATCTGTCTCATGTCATATGGGACAGAAAGAAAAAAGAAGTTTAGAAAAAAAATTTACTGTTCTTCATACCTATTTTTGTCTCTATTGTACCTTTCATTGAATATATATGTCTGTATATGTCTATATAAATAATGTTTAAGTTTTCCACAATGAACAATGAATTTTCCTGCAGAAATCTTTAAAGTTTCCAGGAAGATGGGGCCCCACAACAACATCTCCACCTGGTTGATATGACATTATGATGCTGATAGCGCTACTATAAGACCTGTTTGGGGTACCACCTGCTCAAGATGGTTCCAACTTGGTTAGCTAAAATGGTGCACTTTTTAATGACATTCTGGCCAGAACTCCAAATAGGGACCTCTGAAAAATCCTACCAATACTCAAAGACTATTTACAATTATACCAGACAGTAATCTTGAAAATTAACCATCATTTACTTTCACAGGATCCCATAGAAAGAATATTGCCCCCAAGACAGCTGGAAGTACTTCTAGAAGATGACCTCACCTCTCCCAACCAAGTTTGTCTTCAGATCTAGGGACATCATTTAGGGGTTGATTATAATTGGTATAAGGTTGGGGGTTGGGGAGAAATTTTTTAGGCACAGAGATCTCTTTGGAAAAAAAAAGGGGAAATTAGATGGGATAATAGAGTGTGAGCTTACTCACACTAATAATAATAGTGAATAATAGAGTGAATTCTTGTGAGCTATTATTTATAGGCAATTTACATTGGTATAGATTCTTGTATGTTGATACAAATTTAAGTATATTGAATATGTTCCTATTTTCATCTACAATATTTGTATATCTAGGCAAAGTTACTTTGGATTATTATTTGCATAAATGCTTCTAACTCTGCTTAAAACATTTTTGTATATTGATACAATTTTAGGATAGATTTATCATATTGCAATATACATTTCAACATTTGATCAAGATACTTATACATTGTTTACATTTTTGGTCATTGTCCTCATTTGTTGCACAGCTGTTTATTGTATAATATTCTAATTATAAATCAATAGTCATCTATATTTGTCATACTTATAGTTAGACTAATCGGGTTCTTTAGATACATAGAGATTGTATTCTTCATAGATAGGTAATCTTTAACCACTTCAAAGAGCTGTAGAACATGGTATTTAAATAATTTATGGTTCTGTTGACATGAGACACGGATGCTCCTGGCAGCACTGATCTATTCCCAAGAGAATGTTGAGCATTGAAGACACTCCACTTGGAGCTTGTGTTCTTCTTGGCAAAACTAGTCTTTGGGCAAGGAACTGCCCGTGCATTGACCACTGACAAAATGCACAATGTCTGGATAGGACAAACAGGATACAAGAAAAAAGACTGTCAAATCTTACCTAGATAGGGTAAGACAGTTTTGAAAATTTTCTTGCCTCTGAGAATAGTCTGTCAGTTGCTCTAGGGCTTAGCCAAAGTTAGTTGCTACAATGTTGCAAATGAGACTTTGGGTGATTACTCACATAGCCAGTTGTTTATGTTATATTTTGCTCATTTTGGAAGCTGCTTGATTGCACTTCCTGCTTCCTCAAGTAATATTATTTCCCTTCCCGGATCTTCAATGGGGTTGAAGACTAAATAGTTTTAGTTACTTTCCTTTCATGACTTGGCCAAGTTATTTATTATACAAGACTTAAACTCATTAGGATAGGATAATCATTGAAACATTTATCACGTTTCTTGCTTGATATATTTGTTTTTATTGTATATGATTTTGTATTAGGCTTAACACTCTCTTATTTAAATAAAAGGGGGAGGTACTGCAGCAATTCCTACTGCCAGTAGCCTTAAAGTTACCTGCCCACTTGGGCGTGGCCTCTTTTACTATTTATAATGATGTAAAGAGTGTATATGGCCTCCAAATGCTCCATCTCTCTGGTCACCCCTTATTTCCTGAACTCACTACAATCTGAAGGGAAGACCCTAGAGGAAGTCCTTGGGTTGTGATTCACAGAACAAATTTTCACTTCCAACCACAGGGACTGTGTGCTTACTCCAGCTGTGCTGTGGTGATGTTTCTGCTTTCCATCAGCCACTCTGCTAAAACTGACAGAGAACCATGACCAAACAGTTCAAGTATTAACTTGTTAAAATGAACACTAGGGCCTCAGTGCCAGAGCTCTATCATGTCCAGGGTGGGCGAGCAGACAGGGACACACACACACACACACACACACCAAAACAACAACCATCGGGCAGACTTCTACCATGTATGGTGTGGGCACACACCAAAGCAACAACCCTAGGGCAGAGTTCTACCGTGTCTGGTGTGGGCATGTGTGAACGTACACACACACACACACCACCACCACCACTACCATCACCATCAACAACAACAACAAAGCGACAACAGAACCCCATCTGAACATTCAAATTTAAAATGAAAGCACTGTACGTGAATAGAATCATATGTAAATAGAAAAGATACGCAATGTCTAGTGTTGTCACTTGATAGGTGTATTTTTGGTTACCTGTTTACTTGGTATTTTTTATGTCTGTGTGTCTCTCTATGTGGATATATGCCACATGTCTGAAAGTGGCTGAGGGGGTCAAAAGAGGGCACCAGATTCTCCAGTAGCTGGAGTTGTAGGCAGTTGTGAGCTACTCACTGCAATCCAAACTGGGTTCCTCTGGAAGAACATAAGTAGCCTTAACCATTGAGCCATGGCTCCAGCCCAAAATGTTTTATTTGCAATTATATAAATTTTCAGTGTTTATATAAATAGAACGTTCAAGATAATTTCTGGCAATGGAGATACCATCTACAGCCCTGTTACTTTGCAGGAAGATACAGTTAGTACTGCCTGTAGATAATACTTTTTTTTGTTGTTTCTTTGTTTGGTTGGTTGGTTTGGGTTTTCAAGACAGGGTTTCTCTGTAGCTTTGGAGCCTGTCCTGGAACTAACTCTTGTAGACCAGGCTGGTCTCGAACTCACAGAGATCCGCCTGCCTCTGCCTCCCAAGTGCTGGGATTAAAGGTATGCACCACCACCGTCCAGCTATGATGAACTTTTTAAGAACTCTTGTAATTTCATTCCTCCCGCTTGATTAATAAACGTTATTAATAAGCTTCAATGCAATGAGCCCCTCCCCCCTTTTCCAGTGTTTTTAATGTCAGTTGTTGAAGAGGGTCACATATCCCAAAAGCAAACAGGAAGGAGCACTCAAGAGAAATCCCTGAGCTGTGGTTCCATAGTCCCTAAAAACTGTATTTTATATCTTCTCCCATGCCAGCGCTTTAAAATCGGCTTTTAAATTAATTAGTTAGCAGCATTTGTGGAGAGCATTTGTTATAGGATTTTAATAATTGTTACTTATTGCCACCACTAAGTTAACACCAGAGACTTAATCACCGTGAAGTTAGCAATGAGATTCAGCAGTAACCTCACTTTATAAACATGGAATCTTGGGCTTAAATATTAAATAGATTTCCATAAAATTTAATCAAGACCAAGCAATGAATCTAAACTTAGTGCGGTGCATTTCCTATCACCCAACTAATACCTTGACACCCACATGACATTGCTTTGACTTTTTCCACCTACTCTAGAATACAAGATCCTCAGGAGCAGCCGCTGATACGCACCAGATGCACTGAACAAAGCCCAAACTATTGCTGCTGCTGGCAACAGCACCAGTGCTCTTCTGACTCTGTGTCTCCTGCAATTTGTATTTTAAAGTATCCCAAGTCCTGCAAGTATGAATAATTTCTCACCTTTAATCTATTCTCAATAAAAAAGTAATAGAAAGAATAAAACTCTTCCCTTGCCTATTATCGTAGGTTCCCCTAAAACATCAGAAACAGGATTTTTGTAGAGAAATAAAAATTGTCACCAATTACAAGATTATCACCATAAGAAAGTAAGTTGTTGTCAATAACAGTCTACAGAAAAGTAGACCTCAGGGTGAGATGGAAATGCCTATTGATCAAGTCCTTACTGGGAAGCACACAGAGCCTTGTGGTCCTTAACAGCAAGCCTGCAGCCTGTGCAAGAAAGGCCAGAAAGCAAAAAGTAAAAAGTTTCCAACTGTGTAGATGAAAGTTTCTGTCCCACATGGTCTCTCAGTTATTTAGTACCAAAGAAACACACAGAGGCTTATATTAATTATAAATTGTTTGGCCTACTAGCTCAGGCTTATTATTAACTAGCTCTTACATATTGAGTTAACCCATAATTCTTATATAAATTTAGCCACATGGCTTGGTACCTTGTCTCAGGAAAGCATTCTAATGCTATGGGATAATGCTCTTGTACACTGTAAAGATTTGTCACTCTGAATTGGTTTAATAAAATGCTGATTTGGCCAGTAGCCAGGCAGGAAGTATAGGTGAAGTGACAGAGATGCAGTCATTAGTCAGGTGCAGGGAAAGCAAGATGAGAATGTCTTACTGAGAAACTGTATCAAGAATTATGGGTTAATTTAAGTTGTAAGAGCTAGTTAATAATAATCCTGAGCTAAAATTCCAGTTTATAATTTAACATAAGCCTCTGTGTGTTTCTTTGGGACTGAATGGCCAAGGAACCAGGTAGGACAGAAACTTCCATCTATAAACTGAAAAATATATTTTAAAACTATTATTTTCTCTTTCTGGTTTATAAAACTATATTCATCTATTTCCCAGTTTCCTTCCATCATAAACATTAAAATGAGGCAGTTACATAAGAATTCACCAAACTTTCTGAAAAGAGCAAACAAAATGTAAAAATTAAATTACTTTTTCATAACTAGAAAAATTTCATCAAGGAAATATTTAGTTTTAGTCTCCCATCATTTCTATTTCATATTATCTTACCAGAATCATTCTCTTCATCCTAAGCTAGCAGAAAGTAGAATAGATTTACTCCCTTGTCAAAGACAGCAGTCTACAAGGTGGTCAGAGCTTGGAAGAAAACAAGTGAATAATAAGATAGAAGTTAGGAGAATAATGTCCAAAAAAAAAAAAAGAAGTCTTCTTGCCATTCTTCCAAGTCATAGTTTTGGGAACTCAATGTATGATGAAGATTCTAAACCAGTGGTTCTCAACCTTCCTAGTCTACAACCCTTTAACATGGTCCCTCATGTTGTATTGACCCCTCCCAACAATAAAAATATTTTCATTGCTACTTCATAACTGTAATTTTGCTACTGTTATGAATCATAATGTAAACATATATATTTTCCCCTGGTATTACATGGCCCCTGTGAAGAGGGTCATTCAACACTCAAAGGGGTTGCAACGTACAGATTGAGAATGGATGCTCTAATCTCAGATTTCTTTGTAAGGAGTAACCAGCCACAAAATGGCAGATAAAATAATGGATTTGTGCTTAATGACTATCTGGTGAAGAAATGAAAGATCCAAGAGAATGAATGACACAACATTAATTCCCATTCTGCCCAACAGAGGCTTGCAGGTCAGCCTATGTACACCAGAAACAACAACTTTGCCATACCCTCAACTCAGTCCACCCTAGTTAATGGACAATATTAACATCACTCTAACCATAAAATCAAAAAACCTAAATACATCTTGGCTCTACCATCCCATGGGCCATTCCCAGTGGACACATCTCTGAACCCCCATAGTTACATATTCCTAATCTCTTGGCTGAAGTTTTTCTCCTATCACCTAAACAGAGTCATTTTTACGGCTGTTTCCTGACCCTTTCACTGGCAGTGTCTGCTGGAATAGCATTAGTAATCACTTTATATTCCCTCTCTTGGCCTACAGATCTGGTTCTAGGAACAGCCATCACCTGGATGGACAAAATACCATTCACCTCAAATGCAGCAACCCATTGTCAATACCCTTCATCTTTTCCATGATTGTCAAACCAATCCATCCTCCTGGCCTCTCTGTTCTCAGGCACACAAGCCAAATATCCAGGACCCTCTTTAGTTCTCATCTACGTATATGGTATCAGTTGCCCAGAGCTCACATTGTTGCTTGCTTTGGTTCTACCTAACCAGCCTGTTACAGATGATCTCCATTATTAAGTTTTCTTTGCTTTCTTTTGCTTAGTGTTTTTTTATTTTTTTAGTCTCATTCTAACTTAGTGTCACTGAAATTTTAGTTATTAGCTAGCTTAATATGAAGTATTTGCATGTACACCTTACATCTTGCTTCCTGTCTTTGACCAATGTTTTTTTTTTCCTTCTGCCTTTTATGCCTTTCCACAATCTCCAAGGATTATCCTCTTACCCATTTTTAGGAATATATCTCAAATAGGATTTTTGACAGGAAACATTTCCTGGATTCCCCAAACAAACATGGTATAAGGGTTCTTTGAAACCCATAGGATTTGAGCTGTTGTTTCTCCCACAGCTACCTTCCCAACATTATATGAAGATGCATGATACACTTGCCATGCCACCTCATGCTGGTCTCAAGGCTTTGGGAAGATAAGAATCATACTTCCTTTTTGTTTTCTTTGTAGAAGCTTTGCATACAGTCAAAATACAGCATTTGTATATGCTTACATATATGCATTTATCCTCCCACATTTATTTCTAAGACAGTTTGCAGCCCTTCAGTGAATATTTGTTAAAAAAGACTGAGGAGACCTGTTGAGGCTTATGTTTCCATGGTAACCATCTATAGCCTCCCATTACTTGATAGTGAAAGATACAAAATAATCCCACACTAGTTCAGAATTACATATAATATAGGGTTATTTATTTAGGGGAGACTTACAGATCACTGTCCTAGATCACAGTTCTCTGCACAAATGGGAAACAGGAACAGAGACTAGCAGCCAGAAGTGAGAGCCAGAAGCAAGACAGCGAGCTTAAGCTTTCATTTACAGTATAAGAGACCACACCCAAGTGGGCTGGTGTCTAAAAGGTTATTGGCTGAAGGAATGGAAGGAACTCCCACAGCACCTCCCACTTTTGTTTAAATAAGAGAGTTCCAAATCCAATACAAAACTATATACACTAGGAACAGATATCAAGGGTAAGATTAGAATTACAACCAGCATAAACAATAGTAAGCAAAGAGTGCATACTAAATGTTTTAATAAACAGTCTATCCTAAGGAATCTAAGTCCTGTATGGGAAATGGCTTGGCTAGATCATAAGAGGAAGTGCAATCAAGCAACTTCCAAAATGTTCAGTAGATGACAGAGCAGAGAAAACTGGCTTCCTGAGGAATCACCCAAAGTCTCATTTGCAATGTTAAAGCAACCAATTTGGGCTAAGGCCTAGAGTAACTGACAGACCATTTTTAGAGGCAGGAAATTTTTCAAAACTGTCTTATTCTGTCTTGGCAAGATTTGTCAGTCTTTTTTCTTGTATCCTGCTTGTCCAGTCTGAACATCGTGCACTTTGTCAGTGTCGAGGCATGGGTGGTTTCTTACCCAAAGGGCAGTTGTGCCAAGAAGAAGACAAACTCCACGTGGAGTGTCTTTGGTGCTCAACTCTCTTGGGAATATAGATCAGTGCTTGGATTTAGAGAAGGATAGCCATTGGCCAACTTCAAAGTCAGCTCTTATTTTTTTAAGATTTTTTATTTATTTATTACATATACAGTGTTCTATTTGCACAGATGCCTGCAGGCCAGAATAGAGCACCAGATCTCATTACAGATGGCTGTGAGCCACCATGTGGGTTCTGGGAATTGAACTCAGGACCTCTGGAAGAGCAGCAGCCAGTGTTCCTAACCGCTGAGCCATCTCACCAGCCCCAGCCAGCTCCTATTTTTAAGTAGAGATGTATATGTGTCCAAATAATCAAACTTTACCATGCAGATAATACAGTATCATAAGGCAGATTTCTCTTTGCTTGTTGATTCTTTCTGGATAGCTATCTTTTTATCTTTAGGCATCTAGATATCCAAGGTCTCTCCACTCTTTGAAGATGAATATTTTCCTGCAAAGACAAGAACAGAACCTGACCCAACCCTTATGAGATTTTCTTACCACCTGTATGATTGTCATATTTGTGGATGAGCTGTTATCTGCACCCGTGTTAATAATTCCTCAATTACAATGTCATTTATTTATACACACTCTTAGCTTTGGTCTTTGATCATTACGGAAGTCTGGCAAAACATATGTTTCCTATTTCCTACTGGAGTTTTTGGCTCATCCTCTAGGTCTATTCCATCATTCAGAACAGTATTTTTTTTTTTACAGTAGGCAATGGACGTTTTTTATTTTCTTAGTGAGACATGTTCTCCAGTGCCTGGGAATGACTGGGTCTTTTTTGTCACTGGGGCCTGCAAGAGGCCCCCCCCAAGGAGTTTCCCAGTGGTATCAGGTTGCCTTATCTGTCTCTTGTCGACCTATATTCATTAGTCCAATGTTCAATGTTGGCCTTTGCCACACCTCCTACCAATACCAGAAACCTGAGTCTGCCTATTCTTGCCATTCCTAGAGGAGACATCATTCCTAGGAATTCCTTGACTACAGTCCCTTCTCAGATGTCCTATTCTACCACAATTAAAACAGTTGGCATTTTGGTGTCTCCTCATACCATTGGAAATGGCTTCTCCTACCCAAGCTTCAGTACTATAGTCAAATGTTTCAACATTCATTGTATGCAAGATCCATTCACCTGTGGGTGCTGATCTAACCTTTAAAGGCCCATGGATCTTCTTACAATCTAAATTGGCATTTTCAAACGCCAAGGATTCAATTAGTACACATCTAGCTTCAGGGTCTGTCGCTCCTAATTCTTACAACCTTAGTTAATCTTTGTAAGAAGTCAGTAAAGGTTTTCTCTGGCCCTGTTTAACCCTAATATATGACTCAGTCCTCTTTACTGGTTCCTGAATCCTGTCCCAAGCATTTTAAGCTGCTGTGTTTATATAGGGACAAAGTGCATTCATTATAGCAAACCTGTTCCCTGAGAATCAGAGTAATGACTCTCACCAAGAATTTGATCTTGGGAAATCTCAAATCCTCTTGCTTTTCCCTGTTGCTCTAAAATTTTTGCCTCTTCTCTCCAGTAACACTTCCAAAGCAGCTGCGGTCCATTTCCTAGGACCGCTGAGATTAACTGAAGCCAATCATGTGGGATAGCCTTAGTGCTTGAAGCCCACGTTTTCATCATTTCCCTGACAAAAGGTGAATGTAGCCCATAAGAAACTATTGCTTGTTTTATTTCTTTAAGATCGCTCATACATATTGGTTCCTGTGCATAGTCTTTGACTACCTTAGGGTGCTTTGTGCCAGATGGTCCTTCTAAGAAAATTACTGGATATGCAGTTGAAACTCTGTAAGTTATTCTGTGGTCTGGCACATACTGATGAGGCTAAATCCTGTCCCTGTCCCTTCTGTTCCTGCTCATCAATTTCAATAAATTCCTCAATCTTTTCAAATCTTTTTACTACTGCCTTTTTAGAAGTCTGAATCTATTGTCCAGTGTTCTGTTCTAATGTCCTCACTGAGGATTCTAACTGGTTCAGTAAAGATAATGTCTCATCCTTGGACATATCATAACTTTTCAACAGATTCTGACAGATTCAACAGCACAAATTCTTTCAGAAAATTTTGTCAAATTCATGCTATACCTCTCTGTAGTATTGAACCATTGTAACATGAAGGGCTCTTTGTTGGGGGTTTCTGTCCCACCTGGTACCCCACAGTCGTCAAGCCCCTAAGAAGATCACAGAGCTCTATAAGTTATAAAGCTGATTGGCCCATTAGTTCAGGCTTCTTATTAGTTCTTGTAACTTATATTAACCCATTTTTCTGATCTATGTTAGTCAAGTGGCTCATAACTTTTTTCAGTGGGGCAGAGCACATCCTCCTGCTTCGGTGATCTGGGCAGGAGTGGGAGGAATCAACTTCCTCCTTCCCAGAATTCTCCTGTTCTCATTGCATCATTTCTACTTCCTGTCTGGTTTTCCCACCTATACTTCCTGCCTGGACAATCAGCGTTTATTTAAAACATGATTGACAGAATACAGACAATTATTTCGCACCAAACCATTCTTTTTAATGAGATAATATTGAAAACAAAGCTAATTCCTGGAATCAAATAAAGGGAAGGAAAATAGAGTAAGTCTTGCAAAATACCTTCCACAATATAAGCAAAATAATTATTGAACTCCTGGATGTTATCAGTCATTTTTTATAGTTCTTTTAGATCTTACCTGTCATAAAGTAATTACAATGAATTGAAGTAGGTGTAATAATTTTTATCGGCCAGCAAGTGTCACAGTTGCAGCCACATGGCCAAGAGACACTAGCAACAATGAACAGCACGTGTTGCTTACTTAGGTACTGAAAAATATGCTTTGTTTAACAAATTAAGAACAGTTATTAGGGTGATCAAACAATTCCGAGAGTTGGGGCCCAGGATAAAGAGAAAATCCAAAGTTTTCCATCAGTGTGAGTTGCAGGCTGTGTGCACCATGTGCATTGCAGCCAGCAGTGTATGCACGTGGGTTGCGAGCTGGATAGTGCTGAGTAGCATCCAGCTGCATCTAAGGGCCAGCTAAAGCTGAGGGCAGGAGAGTCAGTGCCCAACATGCCATGTGGCTGGTTGACCAATCCCAAAAATTGTAGACTGGTCCCCAAGTTCAGGTGCCAGATGATGGCGGAAGATACAAAATAATCCCACACAGAATTATATATAATAAAGGGTTATTTATTTAGGGGGTACTTACAGATCACAGTCCTCTGCACGAATGGGGAACAGAAACAGAATCTAGCAGCTAGAAGTAAGCCAGATGCAAGAGAGGGAGCGCAGGCTTTACAGCCACATTTATAGTATAAGAGGCCATGCCCAAGTGGGCTGGCATCTTAAAGGCTATTGGCTGAAGGAGCAAGTACTTCACAGCAAGTACTGGCTGTAGTAACCCTTCAGTAATGTTGCTAGTTACATATTCATTTAAATACAACCTAATGAAGCTTTACTTCCTAATTTTTCTATGCCTCCTTTCTATATCATCTATACTGGGAAACTGGGGAAATAATGCCTTATGCATTTCAGAATTTATAACCTTGTCTGCAGCCACTATCCACCAGGCACACCGACTGCTCTCAACTGTTACACATGTTGCTCATCACATATACTTTTAGATGAATTAAGAAACAAGTCATGCAAGGAGGTATAGACCTCAAATCCCAGTTTCTCAGGCTGAGCTCAAGAACTTGAAGCCAGCCTAGGCAAGATCATGAGATCATTTCAAAAGAAATAACATAAAAATTATAATACCAAGCTATTTTAACATATTTTTATTTAACTCCACATACTCAAAATACCATCTCAACAAGTAATCAATAGGAAAATTTACTACTGAAATACTTTCGGCTCTTTTTTTATTAGTCTTTGAAATCCAGAGTGTATTTTAGGCAGACAGCACTAATCACATTTCAATGTCTTTCCTGCAGGTGCTAGTAGCCCCTTGTTCAAACCTTTAGGATCTACACAGTTCTCACTAGACTGAAAGCTCATTTTTAGAGGGAAAAAAAATCCTTTCTTCTTGCTTCATAATTATTCGTGCCTATAATCAAATATAGCAAAGTTCAACATCAGATGAACTCAGAAAACTTCAAAGCAGATGATGATAAGAGAACTGGGATAAGAGAGGAGATCTTAGGAAAGAAGAAATTTCAAGTAAAGGTTAGCAGAGAATTCTAGCCCAGGCCTTGAGTCACCATGTCCTGCAGACACGCTCTGCATTCATCCCATATCTCCACCGCAGGACCATACACATCTACCCATCCTACAGTAAGAGCCTCCTTGGTGTACAGAGAAGCAAAGCCTTCTTCATTAAATATTGATTTCATTCACATTTCCCTGGGGTCATGCATTATGGAGGAAGAGAGTAACATTCTCCACTTTGACTTTACAAATGAAGAAACTGAAATCTAGGCAGACTTAGAAGTTACCCTATGATTCTGTGCTCATTGCAAGTGAAGCCAGAACTCAAGTTCTGTGAGTCCTGATCCTTTGTCCTCCTCCCTCTGCTGTACAATACTCACTTTTCAATCATGGCTTTCGCATCTAACATGATAGCCACATTTTGCAAGAATTACTTTAAATGAATTCATCTATGTAAAAATACTGTGCGCTGCATGTATTCAGTCTAAAAGGGGTGGCGCCTGGGAAGGAAATGAAGGTTTATTTAGTCCATTCTTACACCTTAGGGGTATGATACTTAATTCTCAATATTGGTGAAAATTTATGTAGCTACTGAAGGTCTTTAAAGAAAATATTGTTAGTACATGTACGTGTGCACGTGCCCATGTGTGAGTGTATGTGTGTATATTCTCTCACACATTTCAAAAGAGACAATTCTCAGAATTAACAAGTTTTTCAACAAGTCTACATTTTTCATTATGATGTGAATCAAAGAGCTCATTAGCTTCAGTCCACCTAAAGCTGGATAAAGTCTTCCATAGGGTTCATGCCACAAGAAGTTCCACATGTTAAATATTTTTATTCCTTAACTGCTTGGTTAGCATTACAGCCTGTTTCCTGAACTGAAGCTGAACGTGGTAAAGAAGAGGGTATCTATCTCCTAAATAACACATCCTTACTGCCATGGATAACAGAGACACCAACTTTTTTAAAAAAAAAAAAGTGTTCTTTCTTAATAAAAAGCATCATAGAAACCTTCTAACAATTAGAATGGGCCACCATTTTCCATGTGATAACAATGAAAAGGTAACAGTATTCTTTATCTTTGGAAATTTTGTATATCAATTTTCTGAACGTGGTAGAAAGACTGGCATTTTAATGATACCTTGTAGCAATATCCTGCTGTATTTTGTTGCAATGTGAATTGAGTTAGTTTACCTCTGGGCGAGAAAGAAGTGCAGGCACAGTTGCCGGGGGTTCCTGTGCACGCATACATGTGGTACACACACACACACACACACACACACACACGTTTTTCCCTCCATGCAGTCCTCTAAATCTTGAGTTTTGCGGAGTTTCATTTATTCAAAAAACCTTTGAATTAGACACTTCCTGCCTGTGCCTCCCCTCAGTGGGAAGCTTGTGGGGGCGGGTTTGCAGTTTGGAATTCAGGCCCTCCAGTTAGAGAACAAAGTCTCAAACTGCCTGTCCTTCAGGACACAATGAAACAGCCAGCTGTTTGCTTAGACATTTGTCTGAGCAAAGCTTTATCAGGCTATTATTAGTTTTAATGCTGTAATTAGATGCGCAAATGTACCCTGAGGTATGTTTGGATGGGAACATCATACAAATCAGAATTGACAATAATGAACACAGCTGCATTTCTGCCAATGATTAGGCATTTAAATAAGTGCTCGTGCTGTGTTTTCTGGAATATGAGATCCCACAGAGAGGAGAGGTTAGCAGTGGCGTGAGGCTGCCAACGGGGCATCAAAAACATCGGAAAAAGAAAGGACAGACTTGGAAACTGGATATTAACTTCTCTTGCGGCACCATCCAGACAGCGCGTCCTCTTCCCTTCTCATCTTCACTTCGGTGAATTACCTACACATATGCATTGGGAATGTATGTATGGTGCCCGTCCTTCCCATCAGACTACATGTTCTGAGAGCACAGAAAAAGAGCTGTGTCTGCAGCATCAAAACATCGTCCAGTTCTCCTCCAACTGATAATAAATAGAAAGATAGGAATTGTGATACACAGTGGAGGCATTTTGTGCAAATACGACTTCAGACCACCTGAAATTTTCATGAGTCATTTAGAGCCGTGCAAGACAAAGGTCAACACTCCCATTGCACCAGTGGGACCAGAAGCTGGAGTAAGCTTGTCATCTGCTTAAGATTTATTAGCCTGGACTCAAAATAAATATAAAATAAAAAACTTAGCAGCCAGCTTTGCATTTTATCATACCATTTACTTCATGAGAGCAGCCAGCCTGTGGCGGTTAGGACGTTTTCCTACTCTGCCTACTATGCTGAGACAATCACAATAATGGGAAATACAGATACACCCTTTTGTAATGTCACAGGACTCCCGTGGGGCATCGCCACTAAATCACTTACATCTACTCTGTCCTCTAAAGCCCCCCTCTTCCTGTAGCTCCCTAGATCCTACAGATCACTAAATCAGCCCATCTGGGATCCACTCCTCTTCCTGTTCCCAAGACTTGACTGCTCCCCAAAGGTCCCAAGCGGCTCCCGAAGATCTCTGGCTCCAGTGTACTTCTTCCAACTTATAAAAATATAAATCCAAAGACATTAACACCTTGAGTCGACGCTGCATCTTTTCCTGGAGGCTGGGAAACCCCTGTGGAATCTCTGACAAGTGTGCCAGCCTGTGTGGTCTGAGAACTCTCTGGCAATGTTGAAAGGCCTCATGATGGTCTAGGAGTGAAATAGACAAATTCTGAACTTATGCCAAGCTACTATGTCTTCCCTTTGGGTCAGAAGCAAGTCCTTTCAGTGCCTGAGTGACATTATTTGAAACACGCATTCTCTATGTGTATTGCTACAGAATGAAAATGATTGTATAGGTTTTTGGATGCATATCATTTTGGCAAAAGAAAGTTATGAAGGTCATCATGCCAAAGCAAAAACAGATTTAAAGAAGATGAGTTGTATTTCCAGCATGGAGAGTTAAATGAGAATTTGCCATCTATTTAAATTTAAGAGTAAGTAATTCTAGGTTGTAAAGCACTAAAAGTATGACTGGATTTTGTAAGCTGGATCAACCAAACGCTCGCTCAGGTTCAACTTTACTTCGTGCTGTGTTTCAGGAAATCTGTGAAGCTCTAGCTCTGACTGCCGCCGATTGGTCTGCATTGCTAACCATTATGTCATCGACAACTTAAAACAGGTTTCTACTTAATCTTTGTACTGAGGAGGGATTTGTCACCATTAGAACTATGATAAACTATATACTAACCTGAGTCCAGGGAAACTGTCAAAAGCTACTCTTCAACTGCAAACACATAGGTTGACAGCAAACACAAACTCATGAATAGAGCGTACGCTGGCCTCTTCTTCCCGATTGTCTGCCTATCCAGTCCTGAGCTCTGTCCATGAAGAATTAGCTAGTGAGGGCTGTGGCTTTCGCCCCTTGTCACTGAAGGGTTTTCAATAAGCCATTAAAAGACAACAGGGAAGAAACTGATCAAAGACACAAGAGAGGCAGAAACAAGGGTGTGTAGGAAGGACTGGTTCCACACGGATCCATCCACTCTCTCCTTTAGAGGTCATGAGATGACCCAGAATCCTTATAATGAATTCTCATTCTCTCTCTCAAAATCAATTTCAGTTGTATTTTTGAAGAAAATTCTTTAAGTAGGAAATATTTGCTTGCCGGCTATTTAGAATTTCGCAATATTATTAATATAAGACATCAGATCCCAGGGCAATTAAAAACATGGCACACCAGAAGGATTTCTTTGGGTATAAAATCTAAGGCCCTTTGGGTTCGTGATCCAGAGAGCCTGTCTCAAAAAAACAAAAAACAAAAAACCATGATGTACACATAATTACAAGCTTACTCAACACATTTTCTCAACCAGAGCATTTGACCTCAGTATGTGATGGAGGGGGAGCTAGAGGATAAAATCCCAGGAATTTGCCTTGGGTTTCTGTTCATTCCACCGTGTAAAGGCAGAGTCTACACGATCACAAGGGCCTCTTCCTCCTTGGAATTAGCTCAATTGCCACAAATGCACATTTTATCTTAGATGATCCAACATTGACCTTTAAAAGTATGATCAATCGATACTCTAATGTAGCATGACTCCGAATTCCCTGCCAGTCAATACACATGCTCTGAAGAGCCCAGCAAAACTTAACTATGTGCAACATGACTGGCCTCATCCTCAAACCCCTACAAATGTGCCACAAGAAACAGCCACAAACTATACACACACAAAAACACTGATTCACAATATTAATAACAGTATTAAGATGAAAAAAAAACAGAGATCCTGAACATTTAAAGTTATAAATATTCTTATTGAAAAGCAAGAATCACATGAATATTGTATTTTATTTAGGTCAGAGTATATATACTTTTTTTTTTACTGTTTGAAGCAATTCAGATCACAAGTGGTGAACATGCCATTGGACTTGCTATACTTTAAATACCATGCTTACCTTCAGACATCTGAGAAACAAATTTAGACAAAAGGAAACCATTCCTTTTGATTTTTTTAACATGTCAAATAATACCAGGAATGGCTACAAAAACAGATTCTAAAAAGTGACTCTTGCATTCCCAGCATATAAAATAATAATAATAAAATCTGTGTCCAGCAGGATGAAAGGCAGTCGGTTTATCTGAAGCACTGAGAGGAAGTGGTGAATTCTGCACAGTGACGTTCTCTAACAGAGCTCCAAAGCTCTCCTTCCACACTGTCCTCGCAGTGGAGCCAGGGGCTCAGGTGCTGGCATGCAGGCTGACTTACAATCCACCATCTTAATGTCATCCACAGCCTTTGCCCATGTTCTCGCGTGACCCCCTGAATCACAGCTGGGTGAGAGGTGACTAAAGTCCACCGAGGGCTTCGTCCACCCGTGACCTTTCCAATAAGCTGCTGAGCCTTGCTGGACAGTTCTCCCACACAAACCCCCTGCAATGGCTCTCATGGAAACAGTCACAATTTCAGCAACTAACAAAACCATTTGAACCGGAGAGTGGAAAAGGGGAGAGAGAGGGAAAGGAAGGAAGGAAGGAAGGAAGGAAGGAAGGAAGGAAGGAAGGAAGG
>JABTXL010004601.1:1736810-1769046 GCA_025134845.1 Neodon shergylaensis | reverse complement strand
CTACTTCTGCAGGGGGATGGAGCATGGTCTACTTCTGCAGGGGGATGAAGCATGGTCTACTTCTGCAGGGGAATGGAGCATGGTCTACTTCTGCAGGGGATGAAGCATGGTCTACTTCTGCAGGGCAATGATGCATGGTCTATTTCTGCAGGGGAATGAGATATGGTCTACTTCTGCAGGGGATGGAGCATGGTCTACTTCTGAAGAAGATGGAGCATGGTCTACTACTGCAGGGGGATGGAGCATGGTCTTCTTCGGCAGGGGAATGATGCATGGTCTACTTCTGCAGGGGATGGAGCGTGGTTTACTTCTGCAGGGGATGAAGCATGGTCTACTTCTGCAGGGGAATGGAGCATGGTCCTGAGCTTGTTTCTCCACTGAGTTTTTCATGAAAGAATCAGATTAGGCAACATCAAAGAACCTGGCCTGGGAAAGTGCTGCTTCATTGGAGCGTCCAACAAAACACTGGATCTACTCCCCTCTGCCAGCTTATGATGTTTGTAAAGAATTTAAAAAAAAATCAAGTCCCCCTCCCTCGTAAGCCCAAAGAGCAGTCAGGGTTCCCTGCCCTGTGGGAAGTCCAAGGACCACCCACCTCCGTCCAGGTCTAGTAAGGTGATCATCCAAACTGCCTAGGTTCCCACAAAGCCAATAGGTGAGGGGGAGGGAAAGGGGAGGCGGAGGTGGGGAAGAGACAGAAATCTTTAATAAAAAAAAATAATAAAATAATAAAAAAAATAAAATAAAATAAAATTCATTTTAGGATCATTCTAAAAAAATAATGTTTCAGTGCTAAATTAGAATAAAATGTAGACCCAAGAAAAAAGAAAAAATAAAAAAAAATTAAAAAAAAATCATATCATCTCACCATCTAGGCAACCTAAGGGGCTAGGTTTATGGACCTTCTACTTCAAGACACATACAAATAGTGAAAGTCACCATTAGTGAACCTGGATGGAGGTGACATACAACGTGGAACTATTAATTTTGCTAGAGTCATTTCATTATTACATAAGAGAGACGCCACTTGTCACAGTGGGTTTGCACTTTGATGCCACTTCTTTTCAAATTCCTTGCTGTCTACCAGGGTGCTGAAGTTAGGGACTCAACCAAGGACATGAGTCACACCTTCTCCTCAGTCCTCACTGGATGCCTTCAGGTTAAACATTGCTGAAATGAAGGATGGTGGGACATTAAATCTGATCCATTTTAATTGCTAGATGTATTTAGACAGCATTCACCTTCCTGTAAAGCTAACAGCACTTCCATCACTCAGGGCGTCTTCACAGAGGACCCTGCATCAACAGGTTTCCCATGTTCACACTTAAGAAAGGCCAGCATTTCAGAAAGTGTAAGTCTGGCGAGACTGGAGCCCAGAATCGGCTCGACCTTTCAGAGTCAATGGCAGCTGGACAGGCGGATCTCTATTGCTGCTGCTCTTATATTTGGTATTACTAACTACTCTCGCAAGTTAATGGAAAACAAATAATTCTCAAATGCCCTAAACTGTCTGCCACTGTAGAGCACTTAGCACAACAATATTAAATTTCATGGGATTCAGTTCTCAATTTCCTTCACTGGTATGAATTGATACTACCGTTTCTCTGTATAAGAAGCCAATCAGGTTGCTGCAGAAGAAAGCATGACCCGAGGAGATCCTTTTGTTTGGCCACTGGTAGCCAGGCTAAGAGTTCAGATATATGGCTTTAATTACATAATGCGTTTGGCAACAAAGCAAGGGCACAATGGCCACTACAATGCAGTCATTTACCAGCTCACAACAGAAAAACAACACCTTGTTTTCCTTAATTCTCGCTTTCATGGCTAATACACTCCAAAGACAAGGAAAACTGTAATAATATCGAAACCTTGGTGGAAAAAACTGTTCACCTAAATGAGCTCATTTAAGCTTGTCAAATAATTCTGAGAAACATGTTGAGCCAAGTGTGGTGGTGCACACATGTAAATCCTAGCACTTGGGGGCTAAAGCAAGGTAGAGAGCTCCAGGGCGACCTGGATCACATGGAGAAACTGTATCAAAAATTAAATAAATAGGGCTTCGGAGGTGTCTCAGTACACCAATCCTGGCCATGTGAGTTTGATACTTGACCCTCCTATGCTAAGAAAGAACTGGATCCCACTGGTTGTCCTCTGATTGCCATACCCAGGCTGTGGCAAGACATCCACCCTGTATACAAAATAAATAAAGGTAACAAGAAGAAATAAACACATTCATTCATGCTGCCATCTTTACTACTGAAGTTACTATGTCTACCTTCCAAAGGCAGTGTACAGAAAGCACACCATTAACCCTGACGAGTGCTTTCCCATGTGTGTAACTTATAAAAACTACCTCAGGAGTTCACAGTGAGAGATTTGCCGGCAGTGGTTTTTGAGAGGAACAGTGCAAGATGTTATACTGTGCTAATAAAATGCTACAAAGTTTCTCTAAGGAGTTGTAACTTAACTTCTTTTTTAATTGTCTCTTTTAGAAATTAGTATTCAGGGGACTGACTTTGTAACTGGAAGCAACTGTGTTGATTCTGGGCCACAACTTTTGATATGGCAATAGTACCAACCTTCCTGGAACCACAGACTTCCACAAAGCCACCGCTGTGCAGTATGCGGTGTCTAACACATCGTGGACTCTGGATCTCTTTACTTCCTTCCCTTCTCCCACACAAAGCTCACCAGTCAAAACTCAAATGTCAAGCTGGCATTTTATTACACAGGACATAGTGTGATGTCACCAGGTCTCCATGTGACATAAAAATAAAATAGATCAAGGGTGTGGTAAGGGCACACTCTTTAACCCTCCCCCACCTTTCTCATCAATGCTTTATAAAAGCATATAACACATAAAAGCATCTACATCTCTCATTTGCTAAAATTCACACAAAAACTCTAAGCAGTTACTTCTGTAACTGAAATGCTAAGGGACATTCTCAAGTTCATGTATAGACCTCCAAAACCTACAATAAAAAATATTAAAGTGGCAAAGGAATGAAGGGCTACGAAAAAATGGCCAACATAGACGGCCATGTAAATGCAGTTAGAGCATCTTTAGAAGAGGATAATACTTGAACATTCCATTAAGCCTAAATTCCAAATTTAAAGAAAATGCCAGTTAGTATTGTTTCATTGCTGCAAAGTAAACTAGGAAGTGGCACATTTACAATAGAAAGATGTCCGTCTTCCTGAGCAGTACATCTGGTCCTGAGTGCTCACTACGCATTGCTTGACTATGAAAAGCACCACTACCCCAAGCCTCCCAGTCAGAGGAAAGCCATAAGGCACAAGAACGGCACTGTTAATTACAGAGGCACCCATCCCAGTGTGCTGGGGTTCTTCTCAGCAACGACATCCCTATTGCAAAGGAACAGCTCAGAAGCAGATGTGAAACAACCAATAAACTGCTTAATTTAATTTGATTGGAAGGGATATTAAAGAGAACATCATACTCTTTCTTCCTCGCCTAAAACATTTACCCGAAAGTGTATCTGATGGTTTCTAAATGGATTGGGTTTAGCAGCTCAAGAAGAAAATGGGGGAGGGGAGGGAGGACAGAGAAATGTGTTCTGAATTTTAACAGTATGTCACCCCACACGGGTGAGTCTTCACGTGTCATCTTGGAAGTGACTGCACGGACTGCAACAACCGATACGGTACAGTTTCTCTGCTCAACCCTGCATGCGATTGCAATAGCTCATTCAATATTGTCTTGACAGGGGCCTTCAAGGCAAACCCCAGCTATGAATGTCGGTACGACACAAAAATTACAGATTAACCAAATCGTTCTAGTATGTGATAATACCATAAACGTATACCCCCTAAATTTTTGTGTGTTGATTCATTTTCATTCCTCAATTGCTCCTCTGCCTTATTTCTGAGACAGTGTTTCTAACTGAACCCAGAGTTCACCAGCTCAGCTGGCCTGGCTACCTTGCAAGTCCTAGTAATCCACCTCCTCCACACTAGCATCGAAGGCACTGGTACACCTGGCTTTGGTAACATGGGTTTTGGGGATTGGAACTTGGATCCTTACGCTTACAAGGATGCTGACTAAGCCATCTCCCCAGTTCCTCCCATCCATCCGTGAACTGAGATTAGCATCTTAAACAAGTAATGCTGAGGTCTAGAACTTGAGGAAGGTAGCATCTCATATAAAGTTGGGCTACAGTCAACTGCAAAAAAGATTTAACTAAATAAAACATACACTGAACAAAGTTGTACTAGCGCAGTCTGGAAAAGGCAGCAAGCACGGCCCCCCCTTAGGATTCAATATAAGATACTAGAAACCAGCCTTTTGGTTGATTGTACCATCAGACAATGTTAAAATGTACGCCTGCCATGTTCATACTTTTCTGTCAGTTTAATCCTTCTGTTTATATTTCAAAGGTACCTAATTCAGTACTATTTGAATTACTTAAAATCTCAGGGGTAGGGGGAACTCTAGACAATGTTATTCAAATACAAACAGAAAACATCAACTACTCAATACTTTATAATAAAATTTTGCAAAAGGTATAAGCCAAGCTCAAGCAATGTCCTCTGACAGAAAGTCATGTAAGCATCTTGACTCATTTACATATACACAATACATTCCTATACACAAATTCTAGGTTTGTATGAAGTATTTAAAGAACAAAAACAAAAACATTTGTATATTCTCAATAAGGCAGGAAGGACCTCAAAGGATACATATATATATATGTATATATATATATATACACACACACATACACACACACACACACATATATGCGTGCGCCTCTAAACACTTGTTGTTTAGAAAAAAATCTTATATGCAAGGAATAAGAATCATTAAAGGGGGGCGGCACCAAAGTTACACACATTCCCTGTTTTCTCCTGTTGGAGGAGCTAAGACAGTCCAATTTCTCTGATTCAGATTTTTTTGTACTGGAGGAATTCCGGTCTTATCTCAACCAAACAGATTAGGTGATCGGCTTTCAAAGTTACCATATATTTCTAAAAGACATACAAGCACATTTTGTTACAATCCAAAAAAAGAAAAAGAAAAAGAAAAAGAAACTACCCACTTCAGCATTCTGATAAAACCTGAGGGCAGCGCTGTGACTTTTTTTTTTAATCAAACGGATGCGCTTAACATCAGGTGCGGTGCGGAGTGCAGCTGATAGGACAGACAGTGTGTGCCTGACACAATGCTTTCTTTCAGTGCTTTTACCTGGTGATAAATTTGGTTAAGCAAAGACAGTTGTATTTCTGAAGCAGGGGTACCATTGGGGAGGGGTAAATACATGGTCCCATGCCAAAAAGTGTACTGGAAATAAATGCACAAATCTAATAAGGAAGTGCTTTTCAAAGGGACAAATTCCCTGAGTCATTAAACAGGCTATCAACCAAAGACACGCTGTGCCACCTAGAGAAAAACTGGAAATTGTACATTGGTTCTTCCACTGCAAGCATTATTTCAAGAGTCTGAAACTTTTGGCATGACCAGTAACCCAGCCACAGTCCATACCAGCTCCCCAAGCTGCAGAATCAAGATCTTTTGAAAAAAACAAACAAACAAACCCTGCCTTTTCTGCACAGCAGACTGGCTTCCTGCTTCCTTGCCACCTACCCATGCAGCACCATTTAACCTCCAGCACCAGCTGGTGGGCACACTCAGGAAGACCCTGCATCCCAAAAGCCACTCGCTTCTAAAGCATCTTCCTTGAACAAGCCAGGGCAGGCTGGAGCAGAAGAAACAGGAGACTATAAACCCTGGTGGACCTTGACAGCCAGGAAGCCCTCTGGATCCGCACACCCCACAGCCCCATGGGGCCTTGTAGGAAATTTTGGTGCACGCAGAGAACATCATATCCAGGTTACAGAGCTGAAATCCTGGCCAAACACTACACAAACCAAACACAATAAAATGACAACAGAGCCAAGCATTTAGGTGCAAAAGGCCTTCAACTTTCCTCTCCGCGAGTCACTTCAAAGCAACGTGCCCAGTACACTTGTCAGGCCGAAGCATAAAAGGTCTGCAAAGCACCTGGCACCGAGTGCCATCTCTTAGAAAAAAAATAGACGGTAATTATGAAAAGCCCGCAGTCCTGCGGTATTAACAAGAAAGCCGGGACTGCACTGGGGCATAACTCATTTCCTAGGCAGTCACTACCAGTCCCAGACCCCTTGGCCTGCGGACAGCCCTCTCCGTCTCCCTTCCCCCCTCCAGTGACCCACGGCAGCGCCCCCTTTCCACCCCCACACTCTTCCCCCTTTTCCTCTTTTTCCTCCTCCTCTAAGAATCTCCAGCAACTTGGGGCTTGGCAGCACCACCGTAGCCCAGCCAGAGGCGGGGACATCTCAAAGGCGGCCGCGGCAGGAGTAGGAAAGTTTGAAAAGTCACTTAAAACACTGCAAGATTCTCCCCCACCCCCCGCACCTGAAGCGCCCACCGCACAGACAGGAGCCCGGGTTCCACGTGCGAGCGGGCCCGGGAGCTGCTGGAGTTCCTCTAGGTCCTCGTCAGGAAAAGAAAAAAAAAATCTTTCCCCAAGCGAAAAGTTGCTTGCTGCAGCACCGTTTCCCTGCCCCCCTCGGCCTCCCTCCTCCCCCAAGACCCCAAAATCCCCTCTCGGAATTCGCAAGGTGCCACCTGGTCGGGAGCGCACTCCCGCCGAGGGCTCGGCGCCCCTCCCTTGCCGGCCCGAGGACAGGTCTCGAGAAGCTGGGGGACCGGGAGGCACCCGGGGCGCCCGACTCGGCCGCCAGGCTCGGCCGCGAGGCTCACCTCTCTCCTGCTCCTCCGCCTGCAAGCAGATGGGGATGTTCTTCTTCCAGCCCGGCATGGTGTCTGCTCCCTGAGCTTGCTCCGGGGTTCGCTCGCTCACTCGCTCGCTCACTCGCTCGCTCTCTGGTCGCCGGCTGCGGGGCTCGCCGCGCCTCCTGGCTCACGCCCTCCGGCCGGTCGCAACACGCCCGGGGCTGCTCAGCGGGGCTGGGGCGCCGAGGCGACTCCCCGACACATGGAGGCGACGCCGAGCGCCCCGCTGCTCGCCTCCAAGTCGCCGGAGCTCCCCGGGGTGGCAGTGGCGGTGGCTGGCGGCCGGGCCCGGCCGCGAGATACGCGGGCAGAGCAGGAGGGGCGGGAGGGGGGGTGTCTGCAGCCGCGGTGGCGCGGTGTGGCCGCGAGGCCGGGGGACCCGAGCAGGCCGGTGCAGGACCGCCGAGCCCCCGGAGGTGGGCGCCGGCGGGAGCTCAGGGCTGGCGCCGCCTCGCTCCGCTCCTCCTCCTCGCCTCCTTCTTCCCCTTCCTCGTCCCTCCGCCGCCAGCAGGTGGGACTCGGAGCCGCCGCGGCCGCACAAAGCTCCTCAGGGCGGGCGGGACCGAGCTGCGGGCTCCCGGGGCGCCTGTCGCCGGAGCCTCTCCCCCGAGACGCGCGCGAGGCTGGGCGAGCACGGAGGGGCGCGCGCGCTCACACCCTCCACGCCCCGGCCGCCGGCCTGCGAGGCTCGCCCGGCCCGCCAGGTACGGAGCCTGGCACCCCGCCGCGGCTGCGGAGCCCTCGCCCGCCCCTCCCGGGCCTCCCGCCCCAAGCCCGACCGGCCGCTCAGGCGGTTTCGGCGATGACCTCGATGAAGCAGGGGGCAGTGTCCTTCCCTCAAGTCCCTCCTTCTCGCGGTTCCCCACCGCACCCCGCCCTGCCTGTCGCCCCCTCCCCCAAGTTGAGACTCGCAGCTCCGGATTCGCTAACTTCGTCTTCAACATAGGGCAGTGACAACTTTCGGGATGGTCAGCGCTGGTCCCAGGGGTGGGGACGGTGGGGAGTGGGGAGTCCCTTTTGTTTTCAAGGATGCAAGCAGACCTTTGCTGAGTGAATATTTAATAGCTGTCTTCAAGTATAGGACGGATTTTATGATCAGGTTTTATGATTAGTTTCTTCCTCTTGTCATAGGCTCGCAGTAAAACCAGTGGAAATGAATAAAGGAGAGGGAGATGGCTTTGTATTGGAGCTTGGAGGATTCTGCCCTAGCATGTGGGCTCTTCCTCTGGGTTTCAGTGGTGCCAGGAGAGGTACATTTGGCAGCAATCTTGAACAGGGATGGCATCCACCTCCTCAAGTCTGGGTCTCTGACTGGAAAACGACCATGCCCCCACCTCCTATCTGATATGTCCCAAAGAATCTGGAGCTCCAGCGACTGCACCTATGGCGTTTGGTTTGGGGTGGGGTTGGGGGGGTCTCCTCTACGTTTTATTTTGGCCTCTGAAGGAACTGTGGTTCCCCTCCTTAAATGAGGGCATTGGCTCGTGCCAACTTCCCCTCTCTCCTCTTTTGGAAGCATAATAGCACTGCCAGAGAAATAACAATCACACAACACTAAGCGATAAGGTCTCTCCTGCCGCCTCTTAAGCAGGCTTATCAGGCAGGCAATGCTTGCACCTGCAGTTGCTTCTTGCATGAGTGGTTGGCTGTCATTGCAGAACTGCCCAGTGGCCAAAAACCAGTGGTTATCTCTCCTAAGGAAAGGAAGCACTCAGGACCAGAGCTTCAGCACCGAGGATCGAAGGAGTAAGTAGAAATAGAGTCTCCACATCTCGGGAGCTCCTCCTCAGAAATCCTGAGCTTGCTCAGACCTTCTTTGTCAGACTCTTGGCAAAGTCTAGAAAACAATGGTACATTTGTCACTTTTAAATGGCCCATCATCAGGAGTCTTAGGATAACTTTGGTCTTGATCTAAGTTTGCTTTGGAGTTTAGTTCTCCAACTGAGTGTAAAGAAAAAAGAATGTGTCATTAGTTTCCGAGAAAGAACAAAAGCCATCTAGTGATAGCCAGACTGGCTGTGGGTACAGGCACGCACTCCGCTTCCAACCACACACACACACACACACACACACACAAGATAAAAACCACTGCAACATTTTATGTAATATTTACTTGTGGGTGATTATTCTAACAAGTGTGATTCTGGGGGACTACCCCATAAACATCTAAATGAATTGACCCCCACTCATAGGTTTAATTGCAACCTTACTAGTATGACTGTCCCACCATGTAAGTTACAGCTTGGGGTTGACAGAGTTCTAACGCATACCTACTGGCAATATTTTAATGCTGACAAAAGTCCCACTAGGTGTTGGACTCTTTGAGAAAAGCTAGGCATATAAGAAAAAAAATTATTTTAGTAGTGATTCAAATTAGCACATCTTTGGGATTAGAGTCAGTTATTATCTTGTGAGTTATACAGCTGCAAGAGATAAACCCATCCAGTCATAGCTCCCCCACCTCAGGCTTTTTATTGATCAGATATCTGTTCACTAATATCAAACATCTTGCATTGTTTTTACAGATAAGGCCATCATCAACTAAGCCCTCAGCTGTGTCAGGATTACAACTTTCCTCTTTGTACCTCTAGTGACAAAGGAAATAAGCTCAGTGATGGTTGATGGTGGTAGTATTTGCCCTTTCTGGTCTTCCCCTGGCATTTCTTATAGGGAAACAATGTCTTCATGAATCCTTCTAGTTATATTATTCACTTGACAAAAAAGTGTTAGAAAACAGAACTAGATCATTTAAATTGAGTCTTCTTTTCCATTGTTCCAAGTGGTCTCACAGTCAAAAGAATGTAACGAAAAGTCTATTCAAGAAAATTGTAGCATTGCCTTGATCTTTAGTAAAAGGAAAAGAAAAACGACTAGAAAACAAACAACTGGGTGGGTATAAAACTTTTTTTCTTACTAAGTTTATCAGGTTAACGCCCTTTAAATACTGGACAATACCAATTGTCATCAGAGAAGCTTCACCCCACAATGATGGAAACCGATGCAGAGACCTACAGCCAAATGCTAGGCGGTGCTCTGGGAATCCTGTGGAAGAAGGGGAGGAAGGATTGTAGGAGCCAGGAAAGTAAAGGACACCACAAGAAAACCCAGAATCTAACTTTGTAGCATGCCTTTTCTTTTGGGTCACCAACAAACTACCAAAAATCATGACAGGGAGACTTATGAGTTAGGGATGCTCAGTCTTGTCTTAGCTCTTATTTTAATGTTTCTCTTTTTCTATGTTTTGCCTGGGGCTTTTTTTTTTAACCTTTCTTTCTTTCTGTATGTCCTGCTTTCTCTTGTCTGGCTGTCTGGCAAACAACTGGCTTCTCCCTGGGCATGTCCTTCTCTTTTCCTTGTGCCTAGATTTCTCCTCCTACTTATTCTCTTTGCGCAGCAGCCCCACCTATTCCTCTACTGCCTACCTATTAGCCACTCAGTTTTTATCAGACCTCAGACAGGCCAGGTGAAACAAATGTAACACATCTCTACATATTCAACAACCCAAGCTGGGCTCACAGAGACTGAACTGACAACCAGGGAGTTGTGTGGGTCTGACCTAGGCCCTACGCCCATATGTGACAGTTGTGTAGCTTGGTCGTCTTTGTGGGAACTAATATTAGTCAATGACTGTGTTACCTGCTTTGGGGACCCTTTCCTCAGACTGGGTTGCCTAGCCCAGGCTTAAGAGGAGAGGAGGTGCCTAGTCTCACTGCAGCTTGATGAACCACGGCTAGCTGATGTTCCTGGGAGGCCTGTTCCTTTTTGAAGAGAAAGGGGGGTTGGAGAGTTGAGGGGTTAGAGGAGAGGTGGGGGAAGGAACTTGGGGGGAAGAGGGAGAGAGGGGAAACTGTGATCAGGGTGAGAATTAATTAATTAGTAATAAAAAGAATGGGCAATTACAATTAGTCAAAAAAAGGCTATGAATTTGAAAAAGTAGGGATGGAGAGTTTGGAGCAGGGACGGGAAGGGAAGAGAGAAATGTTTTAATTAAATTGTAATTTCAAAAATAAAAAAAATGAGTGAATGTACCTATAGCTGTAGCCATTGTTTCTAGACAAGACCTCAAAGTTGTGGAATTTCTTTGAATATAAATTCTTCTGAGTACCTAGTTTGGTGATAGAGTCTGAGTTTGCAGAATTCAAAGTGAATTTGATTTACCTTAACCAAATTACACAGACTATAGTACATATTCCTAAAGGTGACTTTCCTTGGTCTCCATTTTTTAGTTTTCTAAATAAAAAGAAAAAAGGAAAAAAGGCATGTTCTCTCATTTCTAGTGATTCCTTTACCTGGCAAGAGAAATATTCTGGGCTGAGCGATGGTGGCCCATCCCAGTACATGGGAGGCAGAGGCAGGCAGATCTCTGAGTACAAAACCAGCCTGGTCTACAGGGTGAGTTCTGGGACAGCCAGGGTTACACAGAGAAACCCTGCCTCAAAAGAAAGAAAAGAAAGAAAGAAAAGAAAAAAACCGAAAGCTTTAATTGTATTATTCGATCACAGTCTTCAAACATGCGGAAATGAATAACGAGCTCTTGGTGGTTGAGGGAACTGAGAACATTTGTGTCTCTCTCATCTCCCCGTATTCTGACACCAGAGCCTTCCAGTCAGTCTCTTGCTCATGCAGCCTTCACCTAAGGACAGTATGAGTTTCGGATACTTGTTTTCGGGGGTTCAAGGAGTTCTTCCTAAGAGAGGTAAAATCCCATCTGTCATTTTGTATTTGCTCCAAAGCCTAGAATCACCCATTATGTATTTTTTAAACTGTGCACTGACCCTTCTTACAGATACCTACAGCATATTAAATAAACCTGGAAGTCTCCTGTGTCCTACGGAAAGGCAGCCCTTGCTTGCTCTGAAAACTCCTTCAATGCCCATCTCTCCTCCTCATGGGCACCATGCATTCTTTTAGATGTCGCTAACTCACTTCTACCCGAAAGTCCTCTTTGAACATTTGAAATGAAAGACGCTTCTCCGGTAGTTTGTCTTCTTGTGGGAAAAAGAAGTAGACAAGACAGCAGAAAACAAACAGAATAAGCCCGTGTTGATTTCTATTTAAAAACCTTGAGTTATGAGACTGTAACAGAGGAAAAAAACTTCCAAAAGCCAAAAGTCAGAGTGTGCTGTAAAATGACAGAAGAGAACACAGAAGTTCCAATCAAATTAGGTTAATTTTGTGTCAACATGACGACCACCAGTTACCCAGACCTTTAGAAAAACTAACCCAGACCAATTCACATGCCCACAATCAGCATCTAAGTGTCCTTTCCTTTCTCAAATCCTCATTAGTACTCATGGCTGTAGGCATAATTAAGGAAGCCCATGAGAGCCCAGAAGAATGGATAACAAATACTTATTTGGGGGAAAACTCACAATAAGAGTAGAGAGCCATGGTCCTCTGCTCTGTGGGCACTGGATGCTGAAAACAAACAACCAAGGAGCACATACTTCCCTCTGCAGTCCACAGGTGGGTACCTCAGACCACGCCCTAATGGGCCTATACCCAAAAGGCTATTGGCTGAATGAATTCCCTTAATACTTCCCCCTGTAGTCTAAATAAAAGGGTTCTAAACCTAATATGAAACCATATACAATAAGAACAAAGATCATATATTGTCCAGGAGACAGAAAAGGCAAAAACGTACACAAAAATAGAATTACAACCAACGTGCATGAACAACATCAACAAGAAACACATGCTAAATGCCCAGTCTAGGATAATAAGCAAATAACAGAGATTATTTCAATAGTTGTCCCATACTGAATAGTCTAAGTATTATACTAAAATGTTTTAGCTAAGTTATAAGAGTAAAGTAGCTATGACTATCTAGTCTTCAACCCCATCAAAGACCTGAGAAGGAAACTATTATCTGAATAAGCAGTAAATGCAAGGAAGCAACTTCCAAAAGGTGCAAGAAATGACAGACAGCTGACTACCTGAATAATCATCCAAAGTCCCTTTTTCAACATCGGAGCAACCAACTTTGGCTAGGCCTAGAGTATCTGACAGACCACTTTCAGAAACAGGAAAATTTGAAAGACTATCCTACCCTGTCCAGGCAAGGTTCAGCAGTTATTTTCCCTTGTATTATGCTTGTTCATTTTGGACAGCATGTATGATGTCAGTAGTCAAGATAAGAGCAGTTCTTTGCCCAAAGGTCAGTTTTGCAAAGGAGAAAACAAGCTCCAAGTGGAATGTCTTTGGTGCCTAACATTCTCTCAGATGTAAATCATTGCTGCCAGGAAAAATTGTGTCTCACATCAACAGAATCCTGAGTTATTTAAATGCCATATTCTATAGTTCTTTGAAGTGTTTGAAGATTATCAATCTATGTGGTATACATCTCTGTGCATCTAGAAAACCTGACTAGCCTAACTATAAGTATGACAAATATGTCTGACTATTGACCTATAATTCTTAATACCTATATAGCTCAAAGACTAAGGCTTCACGTTATAAAAATAAACAATCCTTAAACAGATGTGCAGCAAATGAGGACAATAACCTTGAAACATAAACAATATATGTATATGTGTGTGTATCTTGATCAGAGATTGATATGTATAGTATGATATAATATATATTCTATAATTGCATCAATATAAAAAATATCTAAAAGAAACATGCATACATACAATATGACAAAAAAACTGCATATGTACACAATTATTATAAGCAGAAATAGGAACATACACAATATAACAAATATAATTTGAATTTAAATCAATATAAAAATTGTCTTAGATAGAAATATAAGGACAGTTTTATGTATGTATCTATAAGAATCTATACCAATGTAAATTATCTATAACTAATAGTTTACAAGTAGATATACTAACCTATCCATTATCCCATCCCTCTTTTTTGCTTTCCTAAAGAGATTTCTGAGTCTACTTCATTTTTCACCTCCAATCCTATACAACTTATAACCAACCCTTAACAGATGACTATTATCCCTAACTCTGAGGAGAATTCTGATGGGAGAGGGAGTGTTGTAATCTAGAATTACTTCCAGCTGTCATGGGAGCAATGGTATTTATATGGGATCCTGTACAAACCAAAACATTGTTTAAGTCTCAAGACTATTGTCTGGTATGATGGAAAACAGTCTCTGAGTAGTAGTTAGGGTTTTTGTTTGGGGGTTTGTTGTTGTTGTTGTTTTGTTTTGAAGTTCTTATTAGAAGTTCTGGCCAAAGTGTTTAAGGAGCTAGCTCAGCTAAGTTGGAATCATCTTGAGCAGTTTGTAGGTAAAAACTCATCTTTGAGTGGTGTTTATTGGCTCAATGGCATTGTATGAACCAGGTTTAACCATTGTTGTGGGGCCCCATCTTCTTTCTTGAGTCTTTATAGATTACTATAGGAAAATGTATTGTTCGCTTTAGAGAACTTAAACATTATTAATATCAAAATGGAAAATTTCGATTTTGATAGACAAAGATCCAAGGAAAGGTACCATAGAGAGAAAAGTCGGGACACACCTGACATATACCAGGCCTCAGCAGCTTTGCTTAGTCATGGAAAAAGATTCCATAACCCTTTATTCAATCCCTCACTCTGAAGTCAGAACTATGTCACCAAAGTTACCAAGTTCTGCCGCTTGCTAGGGCTGGAATATGGCCTTTCTTGTTCAGTTACCTCTTCATCAGCGTTATGCTTTTGATAGTTTCCTTTGCTGCCTAAGCCTGGTTGTCCTGGACACACTCTGTAGACCAGGCTGGTGTCAAACCCAGAGATCCACCTGCCTCTGCTTTTTGAGTGTTGGGGATTAAAGGTGTGCAGTCCCATGTCGGGACCTAGTCTGTTTTTTAATTCCTTTCCACAAGCTGGAAGCTTGGTTGGATGGGATCTTGCCCTGAGGTCACCACTTTCTTTGTTAACCTTTTAATGTCAGGCTTTACACTAATCTCTTTATTCCCTTGAACACAGGATTTAGCCACATTCCACTTCCCAGTGGTGCCCCCATTCTCCTCAGTCTGTACGTTTTTCACTTTTCCTTGCTCATCTTTCTCCTTTTCATTTATACATCTTCATGAGAGTGACCGCTAATAACCACATAACAGAGTCAACACTAGGCTGTTTTGAGATTTCATCTGCCAGCAGAATTCAAATTTTTTCATTTTAGCCTCAGACAGAGTTTTCAGACAAGGGCAAAAAGTAGCCACATTCTTTGCCAAAATACAGCAAGAACATTCTCTAGGCCACATACATGTATCTCTCTCCTCTGAAACCTCGAGCCAGGCCCCCACAGTGCAAACCACCCTAAGCGGCTCTGTCTTCCGTGCTCCTGCTAGGATGACTCATTAAGCCCCACTTAAAGCATCCAACTGCTTTTCCAATCCAAAGGCCACACCCCTCTAAACAAAAGCATGATCTCTCCTATCACAGCAATACCCCAGCCCCTGGTACCACCTTCTGTCTTAGGGTTTTGCTGCTCTGAAGAGACACTGTGACCATGGCAACTCTTATAAAGGAAAACGTTTAATTGGGACTTGCTTATGCTTTCAGAGGTTTAGTCCATTATGGTCATGGTGGTACATGGTGGCATGCAGGCAGACATGGTGCTGGAGAAGGAGCTGAGAATTCTACATGTTGATCCACAGGCAGCAGAAGGACACTGTGTGCTACACTGGGCATAGCTTGAGCATATCAGTGATATGCTATTCCTTAACAAGGTCACATCTACTCTAATAAGGCCTTGTCTCCTAATAGCTATGGGCCAAGCATTAAAACACATGAGTTTATGGGGGCTGTTCCTATTCAAATGACCACAAATAGATGGACAGGTAGATGATAGATAGATAGATAGATAGATAGATAGATAGATAGATAGATAGATAATAGATAGATAGATAAATAGATAGATGATAGATAGATAGTAGATAGATGGATAGATAGATAGATGATAGATAGATAGGTAGATTGATAGATAGATAGATAGATAGATAGATAGATAGATAGATAGATAGATGATAGATAGATAGATGATTGATAGATAGATAGATGATAGATAGATAGTAGATAGATAATAGATAGATAGATAGATAGATAGATAGATAGATAGATAGACAGATAGATAGATGGATGATAGGAAAGAAGGGAGGAAATGAAAATCCCATCACATCATTTTGGCGATAGAACTGAATATCATGTTGAGTGAAATAATCCAGACTCAGGTAAGTGTCCTGTGTGTTCTCTCACATGTGGAGTCTAGAGAAAGAGATAACTGCCAGACAGTGGAAGAATGACTAAGAAAGAAGAAGCAGAGCATAGGAGAGAGAAATGGGGGTGAGTATGATCCTGCTATATGTATGTTTAAAGCTATAATGATGCAATCCATTATTTTGTACAATTAATACACATCAATAAAAATAAAAACATTACTTTGGATGTCTCTGGTAGGATGGTTTTCGGGAGAAGCAAACTTTTCAGTTACTGAAGAGGATAAGGCAGACTGTTTTCCCCAGCATGAGTAGACCCTACCCAGTCAGTTGAAGGTGTAGCTGGCACAAAAAGCTAACCTCTCTGTGAAAACAGCTCGCTTCCCACCGACTACCCTGGAATAGAACCGCGGTGCTTCTTCCTGTGTGTAAACAGGAGCCTGGGTACCAAGCCTGTTGCCCAGAGCAGAGCTACACTTGACTGTCTGGTTCTCAGACTGAAAATGTGTCATCACATCTCCTGGGTCTCCAGCTCGTTGGCGCATTCTGCCCTGCCTGAAGCTCATCAACATGTATAGTGAAGAGCCAATTCCTCTAAATCAATCTCTTTGTCTCAGGAGAATACTAACATAGAGACCTATGTTCAGGTTCTGGTTCTACCACATTCTAGCTCTGTGAACCTTCCCAAGTCGAACACTGTATTCTTCTGTGTCTGTAATGGAAAGTCAACATGGCCATGTCGTGGAAAAATGAAAGGTACTCATACAGATTAGATGCTTAGTTCAGTCCCTGAGAGGTATTTAATTGTGGCTTGGAAATATTAATAATTTGACTAATAAAAGAAGCCATTCAGAGTACATTAGAGGGCTGCCAAAAATACAAAATGTCCCTACAAATGAATGAAAAAGTGTGTGTTAATGATCATAGCCATATTAAATAATAATAACAATAAAAAATCACAGCTTTCATCATGTTCTCAGAAGAATATGTAGTTCAGAGAGAGTATAAACATCCCTGATAAGCGTGGGAAGAAGACTCCATTGTGTATAACTCTGGCTTTGACTTGAAAGAGGTGGTTCATGGCAAAGAACTTTACCTGCCTCATAGAGCCTTTGGAATACTGACACCCAAACACTCCGTCCCCCCTTCCACTCAAACTTTTCACAAAGTCACCTATCCTGCTGACAGCCAAGGTTTTGATTCTGATTCACATCTAAGCCGTCTCCAACTTGCAGTTACATGGCTGCTGGCCCTGGGGCAGAAAAGGAAAGAACACTTTGACTCAATCCCAAATCCCCCATTGGTTAACAAATTCTTCCAAATTTACTTTTGGAGTGACTTTTGAATCTCTCTCCCTTCTCTTGACATTGCCCTGATCCGTGCCTTTCATTGCCTGTTACTTGGATAACCCAACCAGCCTGCTCTCGACTCGCTTCCTCCTTGTGGGCACCACTGCCAACCTTGCTTTCCCTGAAGTCAAACACCTGCGGTCTCCCTGCTCACCCTTACTCTTCATCAACGCCGAGTCCTGACAGCTCCGTGTGCCCATAGCCACAGTTGCTCTTTGTATGTGTGTGTCTGCACTTCCTCCCTTCCCTCTTTTCCTTCCTTCCTTCAGCTGCCCCTGAAGCCCCTTTAAGCCATCCCGCATGGCTTCCATTCCTTAAACCTAAGTGTTTCTGTACACACGCTCATTAGAACTAAAATAGTTTGAGTGCCTGAGGCAAAGGGAAATTGTTTTACCACAAATATGTGCTAGATCCAGAATTTAAACTCAGGAATGCTGGGCTCTTATCTTCCAGCCCACCTTGAAGCACCCACTTTCATTTCTATCCAACGTATTCTACCTTATCTTTAGGTCCTGATTTTCCTCGTTTCCCCAAGACCTCCACTACTGTATCTTCTGGTTTCTGTTGATATGATCTGACCACTATACAGAGGTGTGTGTCTGTAAAGCTCAGTTCTGAAGTGGCCTAGATTCAAACCCACAGAGATCCTGTGTTCCCATCGACCTTAGTTTCCTTGTCTGTAAACGGGAGTAATGCTGGCCCAATGTCATGTCATCCTTGAGCCAATTAAATAAATGATTACATGCAAACATTTAGAGCTGGCTCTGATACATAGATACATAGATACATTGTCATTATTATTATTATTAATACTGTGTCAGAAGTGTTCTTTGAGCTGATGGGATTGTCCCTGATATCAGTCATTGCACCTTATGAGTTGTGTGTGCCCAATGGCTGCTTGCTAAGAGGGTGAATTTTAAGAATAGTCTCTTTCCTACATAAACCTGCAGTGTGATCAGGACGACACAGCCCATAAATGAACTTGTGACAAAAATCTCATTTGTTCCTAAAATTAAAAACCTCTTTTTTTTTTCTCAAAATAGGTTTCTCTGTATAGCCCTGGCTGTCCTGGAACTCACTCTACAGACCAGATTGTCCTTGAACTCAGAGATCAGCCAGCCTCTGCCTACTGAGTACTTGGATTAAAGGTGTGCACCACCACCACCCTGTGCCTAACAATATTTCTAAGAGAATGGTTTTAGCCCAAATGGAGAGCAGTAACTGCATCACAAGGGTGGTGACTGCAGCAGTGACTGGCAGGAGCACACCCTGCTAGCAGACTAGAAGACTAGCCATAAATAAGCATTTCATCAGAATATTAAATAGGTGATCCTTACCTTCCTGGCATGGGGCAGAGGGTTACTAATAATGGATGTAGGTTTAGTCCCTTGAGTGTCTGAAAAAGTAGAACGAAGGAGTGACTGTGGGAACTAACTCCAGAGAGACCCACGGCAGCAGCTGCAGCCAGTGTAGACTAACAGAGGCTTGATGGAAACTCAGAGAGCAAGGCCAGAAACACAATGTTTGCAGGGGACAAACGAGAAGAGCGGGAGAAATAAGAAGGAAATACTGAGTGAGCGGTAAGGTCTAATCTGTAAACAATTTTCTTAAGTAGGAAGGACAACTGCACAGAAGCCCTTGGAGCACAGTCATGCCCACACTGACATGACCACTTGGGGAAACAACCTGACAACAAATACAGTCTGCTGACTCCATGTTTTGCCCACTTTGGCTATAGTTGGAAGTATTTCCCAAAAATTAGTCAAAGATAAGGCCAAGAGTTTATGTACCAAGATGTTTATTGCATCTTTATTTCATGGCAAGAAGCTGCAGATGGTTCAGAATGTCCCTTAACATGGAATTGTTTGCATACATTAACTGAATCTTGTATAAACCTTAAATATCATTAATTTAAAGGACAACTATCAATTCTTATAATACATAATTGAGCAAAGAGGTTACATATAGGCTTCCTAGATTTCAGGATGCCTAGTTTTAACCATGTTTACTTCTCTGGAGTCAGGGAGAGTCATGAGTCTTCATTATCATTGTAGGTGTTTCCGTAGGAAGACTTGTGGGTGGGAGGCATCAGCCGGAGGACAAGTTCTACAGGAAAGAGCAAGACATGGCTTCAAGAGCTGGGAGAAGATAGTTAATGCAAAACCACAACCTTCAAGAAGTCTGAATCGTTCAGTGAGTCATGAACGTGGATGTGGAAAAGTTTCAGGAATGCCTAGCTGGCTTGTCTCATTTATATTGTACTTATGTAAGTGAAAGTTATAGGACAGAATCTGTGTTTAAAGGAGGGGTTTGTGGTCTTTCTTTTGAATTCTTGAATGTGTGCATTGTGTGCGTGCGTGGTACTGTTTGTTTGTGCACAGTCGTCTGCATGACAGGGGGCAACCTGCAAGAGCCAGCTCTCTTCTTCTCCCCTTCCATGGATTCAGGGGAACAAATTCGGCTGCCATCCTTGTGTACCCAGTGCCTTTTACTGGCTGAGGCATCCTGTCAATCACTGGTTTTTGAGACAAGGCTTCACTAGGCAGCAAGGACAGTGAGACTAGCCTGAAACTCTCTATGTAGTCTGTAGCATGAGGGCTGGGCTCATTGGGGTTTCTGTCCCACCCGGTCCCTCACAGCCGGCAAGCCCCAAAGAAAATCACTCCATAAGATTATAAATTGATTGGCCCATTAGCTCAGGCTTCTAATGCTAACTCTTATAACTTATGTCAACCCATTATTCTTATCTATGTTAGCCACATGGCTCGGTACCTTTCTCAGCGGGATAGGTCACATCATGCTTCTTTGGTGTCTGGGGAGGGCTGCGGAGGAATGGGCTTCCTCCTTTCCAGAATTCTCCCATCCTCATCACCCACCTCTACTTCCTGTCTGGCCAATCAGCGTTTATTTAAAACATGATTGACAGAATACAGACAATTCTCCTGTACCATAGTCTAGGCTGGCTTCCCACACACAACCCTCCTGTTTCAGCCTCCCAGTTGTAGGATTACAGCTGCGCATCACCAAGCATATCCTTCCTAATAAGCATAAAACAACAGTGCTTGTCAATATAGATGATTTCTTAGCTTAATCAGAAGCAAAATGTGAAAGAAAATGCTTCTAAAGGGGTCATGAAACACTTCAATATGTTCTTTCTTGCTATTGGCATTGTCTGTTTTATTATTCTCTTTTCAAACTTTTTTTTTTTTTGGTTTTTCGAGACAGGGTTTCTCTGTAGCTTTGGAGCCTGTCCTGGCACTAGCTCTTGTAGACCAGGCTGGCCTCGAACTCACAGAGATCCGCCTGCCTCTGCCTCCCGAGTGCTGGGATTAAAGGCGTGCGCCAAACGCCCGGCTTTCAAACATTTTTTAAAAAAAATTTAATTTTTCTTAAAAAGCACTTGCTTAATGATGGATATTTGTTTTGAGAAAAGACTCATGAGCTGATTATTTTTTTGTGCAAGTATCAGAGTGTGTTTGCACGAACCTAGGTGGGGTACTCTGATAACTACCAAGTATGTGTGTATTTGAGCACGTGTGTGTGGACATGTGTGTACCATGTCCTATT
Source organism: Neodon shergylaensis (assembly GCA_025134845.1). Lineage (NCBI taxonomy): Eukaryota > Metazoa > Chordata > Mammalia > Rodentia > Cricetidae > Neodon > Neodon shergylaensis. The sequence goes on along the minus strand of JABTXL010004601.1, from coordinate 1,748,176 downwards.
GCTCCTAGAGCTAGGAAGAAAAAGTTTAAATCTAGCATCAGAGAGAATGATGCACTCAAGAGACTCGGAAAGTCAGAGATGTCTGAGGCTAGGACCTGCATAACTCACCTAACTGTCTTCATTAGACAAGCAAATGGAGAAAACTGTGACATAACAGTAAGGAACTGGGTGTAGCTCAGTGGCAGAGCACTCAGCTGGCACCCCAGAGATGCTAGGTTCATCTCCAGTTCTGAACGAAAACAATAGAAAACACCGAGGAATAAGGACACAAAACACTAACTGCTCTGTCATTGCCAAGAGTGACACTGTATACCTAACAATGTGCAGTACGAGTTTTTGTGGCTGGCAGCACAGTAAGTGTGCTGACACCAGCAGTACCACAAACAGAACTTGCACACCCCTCTTCCGATGGCTGCAGTGTGACGAGGTGACACAGAGCTGCCCAGTCCTCTAGGCAGACAGTGGAACTCATAACTTTATCTTGTTTAAAGGAAGATTTTAGTAAGTTTTTTTTTTTTTTTAAGTAGCAAGAACAAATGACTTGAAATGTTTGAAAGCCCCTTTGGAATGGATGTATCTATCTGCGACTTTGCAGTAAGAAGGCTTAGAGTAGAAGTGGAGTAGTCTGTCAAACTCTTGCTTTTGTCAACATGGCCATTGGCAAAGCTGGGCTCTTCCAGAATTTTCCTCTCTGGTTGTGTCAAAATACCCAATAATGTCCAATTTCCAGCTTCAAAGTAACAGTGACTGAACATCTGGAATGAGACAGAGTATATCATGAGTGCAGGGCGTCTCAGCAGAGCGCGAACAAAGCTTTGTAAAGACAAACACGCTTCCCCTTTAACGTATCGCTAGGCTCCATTCATTTCCACACGTTGTGGGGTCCTGACCAGCCAATCTATTGAAATCGCCAGGAACACAAACCTCAGATCCTGTTTATGTCTAATGTAGCAAAAGATTTTTTCTTTAATCCCTTAGGAACTTGTAAGCTTATTTATTATTACAGTCCACGAAGTTCAGGCTCAGCAACGAATGCAAAGTGCTTGACACATATGTATTATGCATGTGTGAGCATTTATCTATATTCTCTTTGACTTCTTCAAATCTGTTCAATGAGCCTTTTTATTCCGCACTTATTATATACGATGTTTCATTAAGATCCATGGCGGGAGTCACTCCGAATTTGTATTTACATTATTTAAGCACCGCAAGTGATGCTTGCTACCAGTTATGTAAATGGAAAATAACTTAGAAGATTTATGACATGATTAGCTTTCTTGCACTTGGTGACTCGGTTGCCTCTTGATTTTTATTTATGTCCTGAATGATGAGCAGTCTTTCCATCTGCCCACCCACACAGTCACCTGATCTTTAGATACCGCTGGGAATAAAGGCAGTATAATAGGACGGCATGCACTTCAGAATGGCAATAGCGAGTCTAGACACCAGGAGGTGGAGGTAAGTCGGCTTCCTGGAGGAACTGGAAACCTGCTCTGGGGGAGGGAAGCTGTCCTCAGCCTGCTGCAGAAGCTAATGGGGTGCTGTCCCATGCAGCTCTGTGGGGGCCAAGGAAAGACCTATGCCACAGAAACAAAGGCTTGTAACTCATTAACAGGCAGACAATGCAGTGATTGAAAATTGTAAGAAACAGTAGATAGGCACTGAAACAATGTAATTATCAACAGCTGCCTTGAAAGAGAACAGAAAAGCAGGGCAAGTGGCAAGTGTGCCTGAGATTGAAAGTGCTCTTCCTGAGGATCGCGACTGATCTAGTCCTGGGAGAAAACCTCATCAATAGACTGAAGAGTTCCCACCATCCCTTCCTCCCAGCTATTAGTTAGCTCTTCTAATATCACCACATGAAAAGCCAGAGCAGAACATCCAAAACTATATCAGAAACAGGTCCTGTGTGAGGTCCAAACGTGGGGTTTTCACCAAGTTTTTTTCCACCAAGTTTTCACCAAGATTTTATCAAGCAAGAGTCCTACCTATACTTCTGCTTCAGCAAGTGCAGTCCGCATTCACTTAAGGGAACTTACAGTAGCCTACGCATCAACTTAAGGGTCTTACAGTACCCTACGCATCTACCTGCAATTTACTTCTATTTTTACCTCAGCTCAACATCACAATTATCCAGTGTTTTGGTCTTAGTCATATTCAGAACAGCCCGAAATAAAATTCTCTTTGAAGCTGCCTGTAGCCTTTTCAAATTCAAAGTCTCCTTAGCCTCTTTCCTACATGCCCCCCCCCCCCCCCCCCCCCCCCCCCCCCCGGCCCCCCCGGGTTTTTTTAAAACCCAGGCCTTTCCCCCCCCCCCCCCCCCCAATGTCCCTGACCTGTACTTGCTCCACTGGAAATGTCTCTACTTTCTAAAGAAAATCAATTAGCATGACAAAATGCACGCTAAGACCTGTGGGTCCCTAGTGAAGCAGATGCTGGGTTTTCTATCTTCTGTTTTCTTCTGGGGATTTTTACTTTGAACAAACATCTCAAAGACATGGAATTGGCAGAGAGAATTTTAGGTAAAGATGTTAAATCTCTCTCTCCCTCTCTCCGTGTGTGTGTGGGGGGGGGGTGTTTGTGTGTGTGTGTGTGTGTGTGTGTGTGTGTGTAGGGTGTTTGTGTATGTGTGTAGGGTGTTTGTGTGTGTATGTTGAAGTGTGGGGATAGAAAGGCTTTTTTCTTGCTGCTCAAACCTCAGCTCTTAGTTAGTGTTGGGGAGGTAATAGCTGATGTTTCTGAACTTTGAGAAGATTTGAGAAGTTATGTTGAGAGCTGCTGTGGACTCAGCATTAGGTTGAACCCTAAGGGGGAAAAATGTCCTTTCAAATGGCTTGCAATTTAGTGTCTATAGTAAAGGTTAAAACACTTGAACTCCCTTTTTAATTGGCCTATATTTTAACTTTGCATGTAGTAGTAAGAGAAAGACCTTTTTTTTTTGGCATTAAAGTGATAGTGTGTGGAAACTAAGCGTCTGAGATTTTATTAAAATAGTAGTCTGATTTTGACGGAGTTGAACTACTGTGGAAATTAATTGATTGTCTCTCACTTGGGAAAGTCATTAAGGTTTTTATGGTTTATGGAAAATTGAGAATTGAAGTGTGCTAGAATCAATGTGTTGTCTGATGCACAAAGAAAGTGGCCCTTCAGATGGAAGAGCCTCCACAACAGCTCAGACATCGTCCTCTGTTCTCCGGCTTTGATGGGCATCTTTACATACAGCTTCTATATTTACTTGGATTCAGAAGTCCTTAGTCAGTTGTTTCATTGTGATGCTCGCTGTGAGAACAAAATAATGAGGCCTGAGAAATGAGCCGCTGCACATTAGAATCTATTCCTTGCTGAGAATTAAAAAAAAAAAATGAGGGCATAATCTAAAAGACCAGAAATGATCCAGCAGGGCTGAATATTTTGAAACGAAAAGGTTGAAATTGCCCTAACATGGCAGTCGTCCCCCCTCAAAAAAAAAACTTAAATATTCTATATTGGGCTTATATATATTATACACATATATATATACATATATTATGGAGAAAATCATGGAGCCTTATACAAATAATAAGCAATGAGTTGGAGCTAGCTAGTGCTCCCAGGACTTCCGAGCTTTATCTGATTCTTAGACTAGGTAACACTGTGGTCACAGAGAAGATCATCTTGTAACTTTGTTTTCATTTTCTCTTCTCCATATATTCTCTCTGATTGAGTCTTTTCCTCATTTTAAATGTTTGCATAAAGGCTTCACCCCAGCCCCTGGCATCCATTTTTGGAATGTTGGGCAGAAAGTTCCATTTCAAAGCACCCTCCCTTGTGAGTTGCCTCAGTCCAAACTCCACCTCCAAGAAAGCTCACCAAATGGTGACCCCCTCCCCAGGAAGGGTCAAGACCACTCCCACAGGCTATTTAAAACCGTCCCCCAGAGAATGAACACATGGTCTCCCAGTTTTCCATGGTCTTCCCTCTCCATGGTTTCCTGGGAGGCCACCCAGGAGTGTTGCTATCCATCAAACCTGGGTGTCTTCGAATTCAGTCTGATCTGGTCTGCTTGGGATTATTTGCATTAGCAGAGAAGTTTGTTGGCTAAGGAAAAATACTTAACAATAACCACTAGTAACCCTGCAAGAACTTGATCTTATCTAGTATTTTCTAAATAACAGATGGGCTGGGAATTTTAAGGGTAGCCACTTCTGCTGCTGTTCATTTCTGTCACATCTATTCCAAAGGGAAAGTTGATATTTAGTTTTTCCAACCCCAGCCCCCAACTGTAGACTGACCCTCTCCTCCATTGGGTAGGTAAGATCACTTCCAGGACACCATCCTCTTACATAGCCCCGGCCCTTATGGTCCATGCAGCCCCAGGACTGAAGGTGAACTAGCCATGGGAAGTTGGCTAGGATGAGCCTCTTTATTCAGGAGCACATTAACTATCCTTGTGTGTAGCAGACTGGTTATCTCAGTTATCATTACATCTACAAATTAGATGTTTGTCTAAAAAAAAGTTGACTGTAGAGGGGGTATTTTTCTAGTCATTGGGGAGCAAGGAAGGCTCATCAAGTTAACATTGGACATCCGCCATGCAGAGTCCTCAAGTAATACCCGGCATCCATCTTTGGAAGCCACCCCCCCAGTGGCCTTGATCCAGACTCCATCTCTGGGAAAGCCTGCCAGGTGCTGACCCCCCCCCCACCCCAGGGAGGGCCAGGACCACTCCCACAGGCTATTTAGGCTACTGCCCAAAAAAGGAACACGTGGTCTCCGGGTTTTGGGTGGTCGCCCCCCCATGCTCTCCTGGCCCCCCAGGAGTGCTGCAGTAAACATGGCCATCTTTTATTCGGTCTAATTTGGTCTGATTAGAATTATTTGCCTCGGCGGAGAGGCTCGTCCTCAGAATATTCCTAACACACTTTATCATCTTTTATCTAATCAAGCTGACCATTGTTTTCTCTGTTGTGAAATTAAGAATGTCAAAAGACTATACTTTGAATAGAGAATTTTGAATCTCCCTCATAAATTGTATCTTATTTCAAAATTAATTTTTGATTTTTGGTAGCTTTATTATGCAAGTCAGGAGAAAACTCATGAACCCATTGTGAAATCAGCGCACACCCGGAAGGAGCCAGTATATCTTATGCTTGTTAACCTGGTATGGAGGCCTTCCCTTGGCTTTACACCACCAACCTCCGAATGACTAATTCCCGCCTTCTCCCACAGTCAGTTTATCCTATTATGTGTTCCCCTGATAGACATCTCAGAACATGTTCTAACAACTTGTTCAGAGGAAAGGTTTCAGTTGAAATGGAAGACTAGCAGTTTTTACTGCTCTGGTGGTTGCTCATAAGAATATAATGTATTAATCTATATCTACTAAAGCAAAAGTATTACAGCTACAGATTTATTAAGACATCAAAAGAAGGGAATTTAAAAGCCCCTTTCAAAAGATGTGCTAAGGCTTTATTTTATTTTATTTCTCTGTGTAGCAGCTCTGCTGTCTTGGAACTCCCTTTGTAGACCAGGTTGACCTCGAACTCACAGAGATCCACCTGCCTCTGCCCCTCGAGTGCTGGGATTAAAGGCATGCACCACCACACCCAGCCTAAAGCATATATTCTTTAAAGGGGTAAAACTTAGTTAAAGTAGAGGACTGAATCAGATTTATCATTATGTTTTGTTTTCTCTTATCTGCCCATACCTGACATCAGTACCTAGCAGCCATCTTTCTGACCAATATTTTTATTTTTATACTTTTATTATTTATTTTAACAGTTAATCCTCCAGGATGTAAGACCAATGTGGTACTGCTCTGTGTTCTATTTCAGAGATCACATTTTTTCATCCAAGGGAGGGGTGGGGAGACAGAGACAAGACAGACACACACACACCCACACACAAAACGTATTTTGGTTCAAAGCCTGGTCTTCAGGAAGCCTGCATTATGTTTTAATGCCCTGAGGTATGTAATTCATTCACTTCTTAGCATCATCCTGGATGTAATCAGAGGCTGATGAATTTCACTTCACCAACCAGCAACCAGTTTTCAGATAAGAATGGCCAGGAGACTGAAGAGACAGTATGAAAAAGAGAGTTATTAAGAAAACAGATACATAGTGGAGTAATAGAAGGCTCCTAGCCAGGAATCAGAAAGACACAGCTATCATGAAAAGGGACTCCAGAAACTCACCTGTTTTCTGCAGGTCCTTCATGCGACTAACATTTAACCAGATATTTTTAATAAAATTAAATTATATGTATTTTTATTATTGCATTGTGTAAGCATGTATGCGGTATGGTATTTACTGTGTGAGTTCTGGGCCTTGAACTCAGGTCATCGGGCTTTGTAGCAAGCCCCTCTGTCCGCACAGCTCTCTCTCCAGCCTTCAGAAGGATTTTAGATGACATTCGGAGTACTGTGGAAGGGAGAAAATGTTAGCCACATTATGCTTTGTGGCTTCAATGTGCAACGTTGAAGCTTGATTTGATTCTGACAGAGGTAACAGTAGGCTGCCTAACTATGTCATTTCATAGGCATTAGTGGCATTTATTAATAGCCAGATCCCTCTGAAAATCAGCAACCACTCTTTCTGGATTTGCTCTCGCATCACTCGAAGACAGTTTTGAAGGCAGAGGCTACTTCAGCACTCGTGGAGAGCCAGTGAGCCCAAGGGACCAGGATCAGAGGACAGCCCTGGTGGGGAGCCAGTGAGCCTAAGGGACCAGGAACAGAGGACAGCCCTGGTGGAGAGCCAGTGAGCCCAAGGGACCAGGAAGAGAGGACAGCCCTGGTGGAGAGCCAGTGAGCCCAAGGGACCAGGAAGAGAGGACAGCTCTGGTGGAGAGCCAATGAGCCTAAGGGACCAGGAACAGAGGACAGCCACTTCACTGCCCCTCTGTGCTGGATCCCTGCCACAGCACCACCGTCCCCAGCATGCACAAGAATAGAAACGTAGGTACCGAGGGCTCACATTAAATATGGAGAAGCAAATGAAGCATGGAATCAAATGGAACTGTATTTGAGGCCACGCTGTCTTTTTGCAAACTCAGGCCTCCTTGTTGAATTTGTTTTCCTGTCTGGAAGATAAGGGAGGAGCACTAACTGTTCATAGCAGTAATACATAATAAGTATGCCATAAGTCAGGTGACATCAGTTTGTTACAGTACGATATTGTTCTATTAGAATCTACTTCTGTGACATGAGAGATTTATTATATCATAATTATACAGACAGCTGCCATTCAAAGTTCTCAACAAACTCTAATTAATATATATGTATATATGTATATATGTTATGTATATATATGTGTGTGTATATGTAATATATATGTATATATGTACTTGTATAAACATATATATATATAATACATAAAGTACTGGCATGTGTACTTTATGAACAAAAGGAAATGTGTAGGTCCTAGTGCTTTCCCTCAAGTAACATTTCCCACGGTTAGAGAGGCCAGGATAAGAAGCATATGCAATCTTCGGCAGTACAGGAACAATGCAGTGTTGACTTAAGAGCACAAGTCTGGAAGCAGATTATTAGGAAGTCACATGTAGCACAGTCATGTAGCATGGTCTTCAGGCTTCCAAAACATCAAAATACATACGGGATGACGAATATGGAGACAGCAATACGAAGTCAGAAAGCTGAAGTAGAAGGCTTTGTGCTGTTTCTGATTTTATCATCCATACTCATTACACTGCCTGCTACCAAGCCCTTTTGTTCTCTTGGTCTCTTTTTCTTCTCTCTCTCTCTCTCTCTCTCTCTCTCTCTCTCTCTCTCTCTCACACACACACACACACACACACACACACACACGCACACACGGGTGTAGAGGGTAGAGGTCAACTTTGTGTGTAATCCTCAGACTCTACCCACCTTGTTTTCGGAAACTGCCTCTCACGGGCCTTGGGTTTGCCAGTTAGGCTAGCCCAGCTGGCTAGAGAGCCCCAGAGATCCATCTGTCCCCTCCACAGCACAGGGACTGGAAGCACACACCCCACGCTTGACTTTATTCATGCGGGGATTTGGAGGACAGACTCGGTTCCTCAGTCTTGTAAGACAAGCTCTTCACTGACTGAGCCCTCACCAGGCTTTTCGGAGCTGTTTTCTTCTTTCTGGTGGGTCACCTGAAGACCTGCGCTGACGGCACAGCAGTCCAGCCTGCGAGGACTGAACACACGTGCATGCTGTGTGCATTAGTAAACACTCATTGCTGGCCAGGGACCAGCAAGGGCAGCCATATTGGAGAAAGTGATTACTCCAGTGCCTTGTTCCACCCCTGGAAGGTGGACAATGGAAACATTTTCTCCACCTCTCTTTCTTATGCAACCCTCAAACCACACAATGCTACACCAGAAACACCCAAAAACAAAGCCAAACTTAGGGGACTGCTACCTGGGAATTGTCTTGAGTAGCCTACCCTAAGGTGAGAGGGCAGAAGGAAACAACACGCATATGCTCACATAGTCTGCTTCCATGGGGGGAACAATTCCTTTTCTTTCAACCAGAAGGCTAGAACTGGCTGCCTCTAGGACGGGCCACCTGGGAGCTATTTGTTTCATGGTTCAGAAGTTTGTACATTGAGCTTTCTCCCCGATCATGATCTAAATGCCAGTTTTACTTTTGCCGTGAATAGTAGTAAGTCCAACTTTAATTCTTTCAGGAAGTGTGCTGCAAGAGGACAAAAATGACCATAGCTCTGATCTGTGAGGAAGCAGTTTCTCTCTTTGGAATGGTTAACCTGATCTCTGGTTAAAGCAGCCTTTCAGGGGACACACACACTCAAACACACACACAACTACCATCACCATTAGTTCCTTATCCTATCTGCCACCATCAGCACCTTATTCTATTCTTTTGTGTATTTGTCTTCCTGCCACAAAAGCAGGAGAGATGGTCATTCAAACAATTAGAAACTCTTTGTCTAAATCAGATCAGTTAGTGTTTCCATGCCCCCTTTACCAGGACAAAAAAAAAAGCAACAATTTTTCCCAAGAGCAAAGGGTTACAAAAGAAAGCGGGCTGTATGGCTACAGAGTAACTCAAGATTTCAGAGGCATGCTAGCAGTTGTAAAATGTTTGCAAACTTGACTGACAGTATCCCACCGTTACTGTTTTTGCACTCATATCTTGTGTGACTATACAGCTAGGGATGTGCTCAGTTAGACAGAGTGATGCCTAGGAGGCCCAAAGCCCTGAGTTTGAGTCAAAGGGCTGGATAAACCTGAGTGTGGTGGTTCGTGCTTGTGGAAGGTAGAGGCAGGAGAGTCAGAAATAGAAGTTCAGCATCCTAGGCTACATAATGTCCAGCCTGGGCTACATGAGATTCTGTCTCAATATCACTATGCTGATGTGAAAATGACTTCAGAATTATCAGCTATTGAGGCATGTCATTCCCATGAAACATTTTAAAATATTGTTTACATTAAAATAAGAACAACAAGCCAGGTGCATGCTTTTAATCCTAGCACTCGGGAAACAGAAGCAGGTGGATCTCTGTGAGTTTAAGGCCAGCCTGGTCTACAACAGCTAGGACAGGCTCCAAAGCTACAAAGAAACCCTGTCTCGGGGGGGGGGGGACAACAAAAACTAGATATTCAGATTTTGAAACTTGGTACTGTTTAAGGTTTTTGACTTAAACTTTCAACACACAAGGCAAGCCGTATCATCTGATCCATGTAAACCCACCACTGTCTACATTAGATTTTAGTTTTATCATCAACCTACCACAAGGGCAAAGGCCCCCTTAAGAATAAATAGGGTTGAGAAATGGCCCAGTCTTTAAAGAATTTCCCTTCCAATCTTGAGGACCAAGTTTAGTGACCCCCAAACCCACATTAAAAAGCCAAGCAGGGTAACATGGTCTTGTATCCACAGTGCTGAATCTTGGGCTAATGCTGGCCAGGAAACACAGCAAAATGTGGATCATTCCTGAACAACAAGCAATAGTCAAGGCTTTCCACCTTGCCTCCGCATTAGTGTGTGCAGTTGTACACACACACACACACACACATGAAACAAATTTTGGGCAGGAAGTAATTATTGAATTCTGTACTTGTGCTCCACAAGGAAGGATGGTAGACAATCTCTAGTTTCCCCAAACATGAGGAAGGCCTCTTACAAGGAATGTCTATAATGGTCATGTCTTATGTTTGTTTTTCTTGTTACATTTTATTACTAAAACTCATTCATACTTTTTATGTGCCCAGAAGGCAGAGGAGCTTCCTGGCCTATGTTGAATTTGTTCATCTTAACTCAACTTTTTTTTTTAGTAGAATGAGAATTTTGACTTAATATTTTCATTTAAAATGATAACTCTATGACCTTTAAGCTCTTTTCTACTCTATAACCTCTACTTTTATTAAGCCTTCCCTTAAAATGAATGGTTGGAAATGCCTTTATAATAATAATTAAGCAATACTTACTGTGATAGCCGCTTAAGACTATAGGAATATTTACATGAGTAACGGCCATCTGCAGGGATAATACAGGCCCTACAAAACCTCCTAGGACTTTTTTCCTTGTGTCCTTGAATTGCTGCCTGAGAAGAGAAAAATTTTTTCTCTAAAATTTATATTCTTCAACTCAAGACCCTGCACTGTCCTTCCCCCCATTCTTACTCCCCTCTTGTTCTGGGAACACCTCTGAAGGAGATCCATGGCCGAGAAGCTTAAAGCAGCAAGAATGGGTGCCTCTTACCACACACACACTGTAAAGACCTGATCCCCGTAGCCATGCCCAGTGTTTTCACTTAGGTTAGTTCACTGTGGTGGAACTCCTAACTCCAAAGCTGCCCCTCCAGACTTGCTGCTGGGCTTCCTGCCTCATAGTCTTTCTTTCCATCCCGAGATCATTCAGTCCTTCATCTCTGACTCTCATCTTGGCCCCTGTTTCCAGTTAAAGGACCCTGGCTGTGGCTGCCTCACGTCTGCCCCTGCGGTCTGTCCTTCACTCATTAGCCCTCCTTGGCTCCTGAGAGGCAACTCTGTGTGGCCAGCTCTCATGTGCTTCCTCTCTATTTGTAGTTTGCCGGCGTTTGTTGCTGCTGATCACTGTGTTTGAAGTTGAAGATGGACCCCAAGACTCCCCCCAGCTCAGCACACGCTGAACTGTCACATCCAGACACCTCTTGACCGTTTTTGTTTCTTAATTACATTTCTACCAACTGTTACTGTTGATTTTACTCTTTGTTCCTTTGGCTTTTTATGAATCACACACAGAGTCTTATAAATGCCCAGCCTTATCTTGGCTTGTTTCTAGTAAATTATCTCACCTATCTTTTGCCTCTGGGCTTTTACCTTTCTCTTACTTCTGTATACCTTACTTTCACCTTTGCTCCATGGCTGACTGGATGACTGGGTGGCTGGGTGACTGT
>JABTXL010004601.1:1699697-1736800 GCA_025134845.1 Neodon shergylaensis | reverse complement strand
TGGGTGACTAGGTGACTGGGTGACTGGGTGGCGGGTGACTGGGTGGCTGGCCCTAGCATTCTCCCCCCCTTGTTATCTCACTTTTTTTTATCTTCCCAGATTTCTCCTCCTATTTATTCTCTCTGCCTGCCAGCCCTGTCTGCCCTTGCTCCTGCCTGATTATTGGCCATTCAGCTCTTTATTAGACCAATCAGGTTTTAGACAGGCACAGTAACAGCTTCAAGAGTTAAACAAATGCAACAGAGAAGGATACAGCACATCTTTGCATTATTAACACAGATGTTCCACAGCATAAATTAATGTAACACATCTTAAAATATATTCCACAGCCGGGCGATGGTGGCGCACACCTTTAATCCCAGCACTCGGGAGGCAGAGGCAGGCGGATCTCTGTGAGTTTAAGACCAACCTGGTCTACAAGAGCTAGTTTCAGGACAGGCTCCAAAGCCACAGAGAAACCCTGTCTCGAAAAACAAAAAAACAAAAAACAAAAAAAAATAATAATATTCCACAACAATGAACTGCCTTTAAGATTTTTCCTGATTTAAGTTAGCATGTGGAGTTTGTCTTTCTGCTGTCTGTGTTTACCTATTGATACTTAAAGTCTGAAGGATGATGTCTATAGAGAAGCATTAGCATTCACCATGAAGAAATGAATTAAATATGTTAAGATACATGAGTTCATAATGATATTTAAAATTCTTGAGCCAGACATGATGGCACATGCCTGGAATCCAAGTACTAAGACAAACAAGTCCCTCATACTCCCCCAAACAAGCCCCCTCATGCTCCCCAAAACAGGTCCCCTTCATACTCCCCAAAACAAGTCCCTCATACTCCCCAAAACAAGTCCCCTTATACTCCCCCAAAAACTTCCCTCATACTCCCCAAAACAAGTTCCTCATACTCCCCAAAACAGGTCCCTCATACTCCCCAAAGCAAGTCCCTCATACTCCCCAAACCAAGTCTCCTCATACTCCCCAAAACAGGTCCCCTCATACTCCCCAAAACAAGTGCCTCACTCTCCAACACAAGCCCCCTTATACTCCTCATACTTCAGAAAACAGGATACTGCCTGTCAGAATGCAGACAGTTCATCAACAAAAAAGGGAAGGGATGTGTCTACTGTTAGTTTTAGGGGGTACCAAGGTGTCTTGTGAGGAATACAGTGACCCAGGCTGAAGGCCCCACTGTGTAAATCTAGGTGTACTAAGAGGTTTGAATGACACCCAGCAGGAGTCCAGCAAGACCACTGACATGAGCTGGGGATTCATAGTCAGGCCGCATGCTGGTGGCTCCCTCCTGGGACTGCAGGCAGGTGGGGCACAATCTGCTGCTGCAGGGCAGGGCTATAGGCCTGAGAAGAGGCTAGCAATGTGCAGTGCATGTTGGGAAATCAGGACAAGGCAAGTGCAGTCCCAGTCCTGACCAAAGTTACAGAATGGGGCCAGTAGCTTGCAAAGAGAGAAACTACGACAAAAACTCCCTGAGTTTGACAGGAGAGAGGTATTGAGAGTCTTTTTCTGTCCGGCTATCCAGCTCCCAAATAATGACATGGAGACTTCTTATTAATTATTAAAGGTTGGCCTTTAGCTTGTGCTTGTTTTTAGCTAGTTCTTATTGCTTAAATTAACCCATGTTTTTATTAATCTACATTCTACCCTGTGACTTTTACCTCTATCCCATTCTGTGTGTCTGACTAGTTCCACCATCTTGATGGCATCTCTAGCATGCCTAGATTCATCTAGAGTTTCCTCTCTCTATCTAGAAGACCCGCCTATCTCTCCTGCTTAGCTATTGGTCATTTAGCTGTTTATTAAACCAATCAGACGATACCTTAGGCAGAAAACCATCTTTACAGTGTAAACAAATATCTGGCAACAGCACACTGATACCCAGCATGCTTTGCAGTATAGGGTTCACACTTGGGAGGAGAAAGTGACAGTGGATTTAGTGAAGTCTGGGACCTGATGACTATGTGGCTTGGTTGGAGTCACATCCCATATGTAATCACATGCCATAGGCAGGGAACTTCAAGTTCTCGCGTGGAGATGGAATTTGAACGCTGGTTTGAGTTCTCACTTGGCTTTTTCACTGTGCACTCTGTCTCCTGTTGATAAGCGTTAAGAGATACTTTACCAAACACTTCTATCTATCTGCTTAGAGATGTTCTTGCCATGGCTCTCCTCCCAAGCCTACCTCAAATGCTAATCCCTTGCTTGGGAAGCTTTAGAGAAGAGAGAGAAGAGCCAACAACATATAAAAGGAGGAAGAGAGCAGAACCAATTGAAAGCCTGGACCATGGGGCGATTCACCTAGGTCCGTTTCTTCCCGGTTTGCTGGCTCTGGGCAGAGTTCCCATTCTTTTAGAGTGTTTGTCTTGTCATTTGCAAAACAAGAATTATCTACCTGCACTTATTGTTACAAAAATGGAACTGAAAAAGGACTGTGACAACATAATATTAGAGGAACTTGAAGCACCTGCTCCTTCAAAACAAAAACAAAAATTAATTTTGGCCACTGGGCTTCTGAAGTCCATTAAAGCCAGGTAGTTGCAGGACAGAAGATTTTAGATTTGTTTTTAATGACATGTCACAAATAAAAGTTGTGTCATGCACCTGTCTGAACTTGATTGAGGAAGATCAGTTTTTATAAAATCATATGAGCCAAATTTTTACAGAACCAGTCCAGGCTCTTACTTGTAGCAAACCCTTCCTGTCGTGGCTGAAATGTAAGGCTGTTCTGAGTGTCCTGATAAGAATACACGGTTCAAAAGGCACTTGTTTCTCTGCTCTCTACCAGTAGATTAGGCATCACACTCCCAAGATGCTAGTAGTTAGACCACTCGTATCAAAAGAAGTTCTTTCTTTTGGGCTGGAGCAAGGACATCATTCTAAAACAATTATCTGGAGAATTGTGTCAGGAATAGCTCAGGGAGCTTTTCCAATGAAATCGAAAATTACAGAGGATTAGGGACCAGTGTAATGTGTCCGGGGTTTGTTTTGCTCAGCAATACAGTCCATGAACAAGCAGCTCAGTTTGAGGGCTGGCTCAGACTAAGCTAGATTTAGTTTGTGCAGATAGCTGTACATTATGGGAGAATGGGACAGAGTGCAAAGTGCCTTAGTGTTGCAGTGCTGTGCAGAGACATTGCGACAAAGGCGACTCTTGGAAAAGAAAGCATTTAACTGGGAGCTTGTTTACAGTCTTAGAGGGTTAGTTCATGATCATCATTGTGGGATGTGGACAGGCACGGTGGTGGGGCATTGACTGGGAGCTTTCCATCCTAATCTGAAGGGAGAGAGAGAGGGAGAGAAAAAGGGAGACACAGAGAGGGACAGAGAAAGGGAGAGAGAGAGAGAGAGACTGGATCTGGTATAAACTTTTTAGCCTCAAAGCTCACCCCTGGGGACACACGTCCTCCAATCTCCTCCAATAAGAACACACCTCCTAATCCTTCCCAAACAGTTCCACTCCCTGGTGACTAAACATTTAAATATTCAAACCACCACACAAAAGAAGCTTGCTTATCTATTATAAAGGTTTTTCTGCCTCTTAATACTATTTCTGAAAATAAGAACATTGCTCACAAAATGTGACCTCCTCTCATTCCGACATCACATCCCATAACAGTGTGTTTAAGATGGCCAGAACTTTTGTACAATCATTTTAAAGGAAATTAAATTTGAAAATAAAGTGTTCAAGCTTTACTTTTTTTCTAGAAGACTCTCTAGGCGTGTTGCTGATTTTGAACCATGAGATGCTATTTATTTGTATTTAATATGCGTATACAGCTGTATTTATGTGGGTCTGTCCCTCAGAAGCTATCAGATCCCCTGGATCCTGAGTCATGGGTGCTTGCGACCCATCTGATGTGGGGACCGGGAACTGAACTCTTATCTTCTGAAGAGTGTCAAGGGTTCTTACCACTGAGCCATCTCACATCTGTGCTTAGTTTTAAAAAGCATCACTTCAATAATTTTTGTCAGACTACATATTCAGGATTAAATTTAGTTTCAAACTCCTTTTTTGGTGAATTTCAACTAACTAAAAATGTTAGTAATGAATAATGATATTGGAATTTAAGCAATTATGCAAAATATTATCCAGCTCAGCAACCACTTATATACCTTCCCCATGACCATGTCTGGTCAACAGTCAATGCTGTAATTTTGCTCCTTTCAAACTAGGTTGCTAAAGCTATTTCTTCTATCTTTGGAAATCAATTTACAAATACTTTGGGTTACCAAAAGACTATTATAGATTCTTTTCTAACTCTAATCTTTTGAAGCCATTCTCTGGTAAAAAAAAAATTAATTTTTCCTAGGCTCATCAAAATTATTTTAGATTTAATAAACAGCTTTTATTATGATTAGACAGGGTTTGTTCCAGAATTATTTAAATATTTAAATATAAAATCCATGCATCATATTTTCCCACTGTTTACATGACCCTAAAACATTCATATGAATAAAGAAAATTATCTGTTATCTGGACAAAACACCTGATAAAAATATCACCTGAAATACTAAGTTTTCCACTTCTTACCTAGTAGTTGATGCCTGTCAACAAAATGAAAAGCAGAGCTGAAAGCCTCGTGTTAGTTTTCCTGAGTTCTGGGCAATGTCCCAAGATTGAAATGAATTGTTCTTGGAGCTGTGGGGAGTGGGTATCTGAAATCGCTCTTTTAAAAGCCGTAGGAGGCTTAGGAACTATGAAACAGTAAAATGTCAACTTGCAAGAAATTAAAGGCTTTAAGTCCTGAGTGTGACCTTGGAGCAAGATTGATTTCTCAGCAACTGCTGGTAGGGAACCACAGGCACAGAGGAGCAGGCAGAAAGGTCTGCCTGGAGCCTACAGCTGTAGAGCTCCCTCAAACATCAGGACTCCGAGCTGAGAAAGAGTGGAGAAATTGTGTTAGTTACAACATTGCTGCTTCTTGGTCACTTAAATTCCCTAAAAGCCATTGAGCCAATATAATGGTTGGTTTAGCACCCAGGCTGAGGAGACAGATTGTCTAGGACCAGAGCGGTGGTTTCCATCACTTGTCACTGGATAAACTTGTAAAATGAGCATGAAGTAGAACTTGGCTCTTAGAGCTGCTGTGAGGAACTGGGGAATGAATGAAGGCCCACATGGTACAGTCAAGGCCCAACTGTAGAGCTTCCGTGAGCTATTGGAGAAGACCCTAGATAACGGTGCAAGCAAGCTCTGATGGCAAAAAGAGCCCCCCGGACTTCAGAGAGAGCTGGGTTTTTTGGTTTTTAGTAAGTCCTGTCTTCTCAATATATCGGATGTCTGGATGAAATCACAAGCCCCACTGGGAAAGAGGAGGACTCTTTTTAAGTCCTAGTAAGTACCCACTAGTTATGGCTGATTTCGATGGTCATCATGATGGCATTAAGGATTCCCAGCAGGTAAGTGAAACCCACTTCTGGGTGTGTCTGTGAGATGAGCAGCATGCAGCTGAGGGGTGGTAACAAGGGGAAAAGACCTGTCCCAGATCCAATAGGCTGAGGGCCTGGGTGAAAGAAATGTAGACAGGAGAAGATAGTCAAAGCATGAACACTTGATTGCCTCCTGAACACGTGTGCGACTATCATTGCTGCCATCACTCATGGGCTCCGACCTCTCCAGCCTTCCACAATTGATTCCCAGCAGCAAAACAAGAGAGATAGTCTTCAGTCTAGGACTGGGGCTACATCACTATTCTCCTTTGTTCTGAAGCGCCTAGATTCTTGAATTGAGCAACTACTGGTCTTCCTGGATATATGGCCTACAGACGGGTATTGTGGGGGACCACTCAGCTTCAGTTCACGTAAGCCAGTCTACTAAATCAGTCTCTGATTGTGAACGTCAACTTGGTAAGTCTCTGCTCTCTCTCTCTCTCTCTCTCTTTTCTTGGTTCTAGTCCTCTAGAGAATCCTGACTAGAACACTGTAACTTGTTTTCAGAATTTTATTTGCTCTCCCAATGTATGCGGCGCGTCTGGTTTGTTGGTGTTTTGGACTAGCAGTAATTTCTTCTCCTAATGAAGCACGGGTCCATCTCTTGCCCTTGGAAGTGGGAGGTGCAAAGAGAGCAGAAATGAGGTGTCTGTGGCCCTCTTTTCTTTCTTATCCTGCTGGATCCTTCGAACTTCCTGGGTTCCTGACCAATAGGTTCACCACTCCCTATGACTACACAGGGTCATACATCCCCTGCTTGCACCATAGCACCCCAGTCAGAAGTTACAAAAACCAATCTTTCCATTGGCATAGATTGACCTTGGCAAAAGGGGAAGTGGACCCTTAACTGGGGTGGCTTAGGTGAAAAAGAAATGGATTCTGCTGCTTGTGGGAGATTCTTGGAAGAAAAAAAAATTTCTTGGGGGAAAAAAAACAGTGTCCTAAACATTGCTTCTTGCCGTGGGGGTATAGAACAGAGTGAGAGAAGGAGCTTATCATTTGAAAAGATGTTCCGAGTCCTGTGATCCCAGAAGCCCAGGACTTTGGTACTCAATAGAAATCCTATCAGAAGGCAAACTTTCCTCCCATGTCCTGATGGTCTCACCATCACAGAGCTCAGACCAAAATACCACTTTTGAAATAAATTTTCTGAAGGAAATGACACACAGAGTTGCTACAGTTAGCAAAATACATGGTTTGGAAAATGCCTTTGGAGCCAAGCTCCGGTTTTAGAGGAAAGGAACACAGCAATCAATACTGTTCAGTGGTGGGGTTGTGTAAACTTGAGAACAAACTTCCCTTTCTCTAACAAGGAATAATCTTGCAAAAATATTGCCACCGATGCAAGTAAGCATTTACGAAGTGGCTATTCAACCAACCCACACCAATTTACACTGTCTGCATCTCTACAAAAACCCTTCTTGAATTCTTCAGGGAAACCTCACTAATAGGGCTTTTTTTTTTTTTGGTCTTGTTTTGTTTCTATGTTGCTCTGTCTGTTCTGTAACTCTGTACACCCGGCTGACCTTGAACTCACAGAGATCCACCTGCCTGAGCATGTGCCACCATGCCTGGTTACAAAGGGGCATTTGGGGTAACGAACTCCTCAAAGAGAGTTGAAGAGGTCTCCCTGGCCTTTCTTGCTCCCGTGTGAATTTGTTGAGAACAGAGGGTCAGTTTATGTTTAGACAGAATGGAGCTGGATTGAATATTTGGCATGGGCAAACACCGCTAATGCTGTATTTAATGCTGGAACCAGTGAATGCAGATCAACAAGGGACCAACAAAGTAACCCTTTACCACCAGGAAATGCTTTGGGGAGCCTCTTGCAGGCCCCCATGTCAAAGTTAGTTCAGTCATTCCCTGTCACTCTGGGGTTGGGGGACAGGGCTCTGATTCAGCAAGGCAAACGTAAACAGTGATGTCATCTGTTATACAGCTATTTCTAGTAGAGTCGCTTTTGTGTTGTGTGCTTCTGTATAAACATGACCTTGAAATCACAGGGCTTCACTTTCACCTGTCGGCCTGTGTGTCTTTCCTGTGTGCTTCGGAGCATGTTTTTGTGTCCAGCTGGGGCAGCCCTTATGAACTGTCATGTACCTGGGTGCCTGAAGGCATCTGCCTACCCAGTGGCCTGAGTTCTGGTAAACAAAATGTGTTGGGCCTGCCTGCTATTCCCAGACCCCTCTGCAACCACCTGGTACTCTCCTCCTTTCCTGGCTTTGAAGCTTGGGCCTCGCCACATCCTCAAGCAAAACTCGCAAAGATTCTGAACCACACCTTCTCCGGTAATCGTCTGAAGGAGAAAAGATGAGGGACGAGGAAAGTCCTGGCTGTTTTGGGGAGGGCGCTTTATTCTACCTTTCCATCCTCTGCCATCCCCCAGGACCACAGCACAGGTGAAGACAGTGGGTAGAGAAAACCCGTGGCTAGGAATACGTTTGTACCTGTTTACAAAGCAGCGGGGAAAGTGTATTTGATTATGAATTGCAGTGATTAAAGCAAGCATGATAGTCCTTAGTGCCTCCACTCCAGGAAGAGCTGAGCATCGCCTCGTGAAGGAGAGAATCGACATTGCCGAACTGTGAGGTCTCTCCCGTGCAATTACATTTAGCCTCCTCTGGAATCATCAAAACGAAGCACCAGCAGGAAAGCAAGGCTGGAGAGCAATTTGGTGGTGCATCACAGTGATTACTAGTTTATCATCTTTGAGGTAGAAATGACTAATTGTTGACCAAATTAATTCTCCTCTTTTTCAGGGTTACACAGCAACAGTGAGGTGGAGAATCCCTCCCTGACTCTGGGGATCAGGCATGAGCATGAGGCCAAACTTCACAATCAGATTGTGCATACAAGAGGTGACCATAGCTCCTTCGTCAGTTCTGAACATGAAATAGATGCGCCAGACCTGCTCTGTCTTTGTCTCCATCTGCTGTCTGTCTGTCTGTCTGTCTGTCTGTCTGTCTCTCTCTCTCTCTCTCTCTCTCACACACACACACACACACACACACACACACACACACACACCACACTCATGAGTGAGTTCAAGTAAGATGAAAAGAGTTCCTTTAGGGATGACCTTGATAACAAAATGAGTCAAAAGTGATCACCTGATTGTTTAAGAACATTTGGAAACTCAACTCACCTGGAACTTTGGGCCTGCCCTGCTTCCTTCAGGACTGTAATGACAGAGGGGCATGCCTTCCCGTGCCTTGGATACTTCTCTAATTTTGCATTTTTGGATTAACCAAAGAAAGCATATATGTAGCCTATTATGAGAAACATCATTTTATATAATATGGCATTTTAAATTATTTTTATTTTCTATACCTATACATCAAATTACAACATGCTGAGGGGTAAAATATAAGCTTATTATCATGCATTTTGCAGAGCCAGTTCAGATAGGATCTCCCCTCAGAACTCACCACACGGGCACTGAGGAGATTAGCCGGGACTCCCAAACCCACATGTCTGAGACACAGTGTTTTTTGTGTTGCTGAAGAGTAGGGTGAGGTCCCCACTTTCTTGTTAACTGTGAGCCAGTGACTATTCAGTTTTCAGTAGCTGCTTCTAGTTCTAGTTCATGTGGATCTGGAGGTACTTGATATCATGCCGGCTATTTCTTGATACATCTCTGGCTTTCTTCCCTGCAGACAATGCTCTGCTTTGAAAGGGCTCATTTAGTTATAGAAGACCTACCATGGAAAATCTCTCTTTGGTAGTATAACTGTAGGGAAGATATGCTATCATGTTTACAAGTTTACACACTCTGGGGAGGGGATTCACCAAGACTTGTAACAAGGTAGCGTGACCTTTTAAGAGTCATTTAAGAAGTGTGCCTGAGTAGGGCTCGTCAGCTGAAGATAATACCTGCACAATTCATTGAGCATAGAGAAGTTGAGCTGGTGCCCTTCTAGAGCCCTCACCCCTACAGACCAGAGTTAATGGTGCTGGAAGGTACTCTGCATGCTACACAAGGAGAAAGCTAAACACCAAACCAGCTACAAGTTCTTCAATCTACACTGACGATCTGCCTGTAAGATGCACTAGGACAATAGAGGCACAAACTTGTGGAAGTAACCAACCAATATCTGGATTTTAGGCCCATTCCAAGAGATGGAACTTCTCACCGACGCTTCTTGAGTGACCTAAGACTAGATAGACAGGGACCTAGGTGAAAACCAAATACTACTGTTTTGCTAAAAAAAACACAGCCCTAAAATGACTCCTAATGACATTCTGTAATACTCGCAGATCAGCGCCTTGCCCAGCCATCGTCAGAGTAGCTTCCTCCTGCAGAGGTGGGAACAAATATAGAGACTAATAATCAGACAATGTGCTGAGAGTAAGAGACCTTAGAACACTAGATTCTAATGGGATTGTTGAAATATGAGCGGCGGGGCTGCGTCCCCAGCACCCCGGCCGCCTGCTAGCTTATGCCCGAAATAACAACACACAAACTGTATTCTTTTAAACACTGCTTGCCCATTATATCTAGCCTCTTCTCGGCTAACTCTCACACCTGGACTAGCCCATTTCTAATCATCTGTGTAAGCACCCCAAGGTGCGCTTACCGGGAAGATTCTAGCCTACGTCCATCTTGGGTTGGAGCTTCATCGCTCATGTCTGTCCGGGAGACTGGAGCATGGCTTCTCTGCTCCAGAGAGCAGAGCTTGTCGAGTCTGAGCTCACTTCCTCTTCCTCCCGACATGCTATTCTGTTTACTCCTCCCACCTATGTTTTAACCTATGAGGGCCAAGCAGTTCCTTTATTACTTAACCAATGAAATCAACACATTGATATACGACACTCCCACATCATGGGATGTCTCCATCAAATTCATCCCCTCAGGGCTCAGGGAACTTTGTGAAGAGTAGGCAGAAAGACTGTAAGAACCATGGAAGGGCATGGAGGACACCAAGGAAACAATGTCTTTTAAATACAGCAAGATCAATACACATATAAACTCACAGAGACTGTCGCAGCATGCATAGGGCACACACGGGTCTACAACAGATGGTGTCCCAGAACTGAGTGGAAGTGGACACAAGTCCACATCTCCAACCCAGATGTTATCTCCAATAGACAACCACTCACAAACAAAGAATTAGTGAGACAGTGGCACTTACATTTGGGAGTAGCCAAGAGTTATCTACTTTGATTTAAGGCCTGCTTAATAGGCAAGAACTCATGTATAGTACTATAAATCTAGCCAACTATTTGTGGCTTGTGAGGTCTTAAACCCTAGAGAATAATGCATTACTACCACGTTTCCAAACCTTTATAATCTCTAACTGAACCCTGAATACTTAATGTTATACTCACAGGGAAGTGCAGCTCTCAACCGTCATTAAAGAAGCTTCTTCTAACAGCAGAGGGAAACTGTTACAGAAATCCACAAGAGGTCAAAATGAAGAGAACCATGGGTTGCCTAACCCCAGCTGATACATCTACAACACAGCCCTATCTATGTCTAGGGCTCAGAGAACATCATGGATGAAGGGGCAGAACGACTGCAGGAACCAGAGGACCAGAATGTCTGTGGTGTGATGGTGTCTTCTATACATGATGTGCAGCTTTGACAGCCAAGCTGCATGCATGAAATCTCAAAGATATCGTCCCTAAAACAAGACCTGCACAGTGACAACAGTAGTTGACACGCCAGGGTGGATGAAGGACATCTCACAGGTCCTACCCCTAGATGAAGAATTACAGGCAATTAATGGCTGTTCATAGAGGAAGAATTGGGCTTCTCTAGATGTGAGTCTGCTGGCAGGTTATTCAGTCCCGCGGTCATCCATAAACACAGACACATAGGAGCAACACTCAGTGAACTCATTATGTGTTCATATGTAAAAAGGATTAAAAAAGAAGCCATGAATTTGAGAGGGGGAGCATGCAAGGAATTGGAGGGAGTGAAGAAGGGATAGAAATGATGTAAATACAGTACCTGTGTATGGAATTTTCAAGATACATAAATTAATTTCCTTTTTAAAATATCCATATGTGATATATAACATGGTTACAAATTAATAATGGTTACCACCAAACATTTGTTATAACCAGGAATTTAGAAACATATTAACATGCATTTCATCAATGAAACTTTGTGGAAAACCTGTGAAAAATAACATTATATTGCCTGTTTAACAGATTATGGAGGTAAGATTTAGAAAGGCATACAACTTGGAAGCGATTGAGTATAGATCATAGTTCTGCAGATGGGATGAACGTTAGCATGAGATATGCAGGTTACACCAGCTGTTAGCACCTATACTTCAATATCACTTGTCATAGTCCCAACTAAATGAGTACTGTGAGATAAACTGGCTGTGTCTGTCTTTAGATGTCATTATCATCTCCACCATCCTCATCATCACCACCATCATCATCTCCACCACAACCACCACCATCATCATCACCACCATCACCATCATCATTATTACCTCCACAATCATCATCATCATCTCCACCACCACCATCATTACCATCATCATCATCACCATCACCACCATCATCATCATCACCATCGCCATCATTATTACCTCCACAATCACCATCATCATCATCATCACCATCATCATCACCATCACCATCATCATCACCATCACCATCATCATCACCTCCACCACCATCATCATATGGAGAGAGCCGTCTCCATCTTGTAATTTACCTACAAGTACCGGAGAACCTGAGTTGCAGTGATTATGCCAGTACAGAATCACTGTCATCTCTAAAGAGCTGATTGCTCAAAGTGTCTTAGGAGCTCATTCATGTCACTCGATCTTTAACTAAGGGTTTTAAGATTGCTGTGACAATTCTAGCTACTCCATCTAAGTCATGGCTGGAAGAAAGAGAAGGGATTGAAATTGCCATTTCTGTAGAATTCTAGTAAGAAAACTTATATTCTTGGCCATAAATGTGTTGCTTGCAACTCTAATCTGTATGAGTTACTGAGAAGGTGAAATTTTCTGCACTCCAAGCTGGAGACTTGTGGAATGGCTAGTAAGCCACAGCGTCTACAATAAGAGGGCTTGTGTCTGGTGTGTCCACTCTGTCTTTAGTACCCAACTCGGTGGCTTGTACACAGTAGGCTCTTACCTAATATTGAATCAATGCCTGTTAAATAGTACACAAGGCTGTCAAGATGAGTCAGTGGGTGAAGCACTTGCCACACCCTTGCCTGAAGACCTGATTTCAATCCTCAGATCCAATGTGGGAAGGGAGAACCAACTCTGAAAAGTTATCCTCTGACTTTCATTACACAGTGCTCAGCTTACACACACACACACACACACACACACACACACCCACCACAAGCACTCATAATGTTTAGATGTGTGCACACAAAATGCTTAGCATTGTGCTTAGTCAACTAATGGCCACCACTGGTAACTCCACTTCCTAGTAATCCCACATTGTGCGTGCAGGCAGCAGATGGGTGCTACCTGCTGCTGCTCCGGTTGATTCAAGGCTAAGCACTGACAGCTGGTGGCTCTGCGGGCCTCATTAGCCAGGAAAGGGCCTGAATAGGGTTTGCTGTAGGGTGGGGAAGTGGGAAATGATGAATTCTCCTTCAACCCCAGCTGGTGCTTTGCAAGCTAAGGGTGGCCAGAGGGGCCAACTGTGGCAATCACTTGACTGCCACCAGATCCATGCCGCTCAGCAGGGAGGATGGATGCTTAAAACTTCCTTCCTCGTGGTAAAGAGAAAACGATTATTTTTCTGCCATGGGAAGACTCCTGGTGCTGTGTGGAGGAGGGGCAAGAACTTGAAACCTCTTGACAGTCCCCCACGGCTGCTGCCACCCCCTTCTCCTCAGCTTTTCAGCCGCTTCGCCGGTCCCTCTTTCCCTCCCTCTCCTCAGGCCCCTATGCACCCCCTCCTTCTCTGTCTCCCTCCTGCTGGGCATTTTCTCTCTTCGCTCTGTGAGATGAACATGTTTGAACTCCGGGACCCCAGCAAGACTGGGCACCTGAGAACCTGATGAACGGAAGGAGAACACCAGGACCCGCTTACAGGCTGCCCGCTCCTCCCCGAGCACCTCGCCTGCATCCCTCGTGGTGGGTGAGCTGCCCTTGTTTGCTAGAGCTGCGGAACAAAGCTCAACCAGGGGCTTAAGCCACAGGAGGCTCAAAGGCCCAGATCAAGGTGCCAGAGATGTGTTCCCTTCTCAAGCTGGGAGCGAGCTCCATTCCATGTTGGTCTTCAAGCTTCCGATCGTTTTGACCACCTTGGCCATTCCTTGTCAGGTAGATATGACAGTCCTGTCCCTCCTGCCTTCACCTGCACATGGTATCCACATATGTGTGTCTGTGTCTAAATTGCTCCCTTGTCGTACTAACCCAGTGGTACCGAAGTGCAGCCTACCCTGATGCTGCATCCTAACTTAATTCTCCCTCTACAAAGACTCTATTTCGCAATAAAGTCACATTCACAAGTCCTGGGGATTGGGATTTAACATTTTCTGAGGGCCGCAATTTAACCAATAGCAGCTCGAAACTATTACACACATCACCTAACAATGATCAAGAGCAATCTTTAAGTCCCTTGAATGTCAGGATGATTTCTAGGTGCCCAGACAAAGCTCAGGCCTTACAACAAAGATTTAGTAACTTGGATATTTTTATATATGAATATATCCTGCATGACACTGTTTCTACGTAATATTCTCCAATAAGAATAATGGACCAAACATGATTAAAAGAGTTTGAGCTTTGTAAATTTTTTTTGAAAATTCCAAAAGAAATACATTTGACACATAAGGAGAAGTAGCACCCTGATATCGTTAAGGCTTACAGTGGAGTGTACATCAGCATGTATAGGACATGGGGAGTGGGAATTGTTGCTTGTACAGCGAGCCACTGTCTCAGGTTGCACCCCTAGTGATACTGTACATTGAATACCAACAACAGCCTTGTTTCGTGAGTGAAAAGTCTTGGAATCGTTATAAAACATGCCAGAGTAAGTTCAGGTAGGGAGAGGTAGGCCCAGGATTCCAACTGATTCCAGAACTATTTGAGAACCTGCTTAGACTATGTACTGGAAAATACAATCTCTACCCTTTTATGTTTCAAGTCAGTTTTTACAAATCACAATGACTCATTGTAAACAAAATAGGACAAACTAAATGTCCTGGCCAGTTTTATGTCAACTTGACACAAGCTAAAGTCATTTAAGAGGGGAAAAAACCAAAAACAAAACTCTCAATAAGCAAAACAAAAACAAACCAACAAAAATTTTCTGTACGATTAGGAAAGCAAACCCGTGCAGTGTTTTCCTAGTTAGCAATTGATAGGGAAGTGTCCAGCCCATCATGGGTGGTGCCATCCCTGGGTTGGTGGTTGGGGTCCTACAAGAAAGCAGATGGAGCAAGTCAGTAAGCAACTCCCATTCATGGCCTCTGCATCAGCGCCTGCCCCAAGGTTCCTGTCCTGTTTGAGTTCCTGTCTGACTTCGTTCAGTGATGAACTGTGTGCTATGGAAAAGTAAACTAAATAGCCCCTTCCCTTCCCAAGTTCCTTCTGGTCATGGTGTCTCATCACAGCATTCAAAACCTTAAAAACAAGACATTAGAATTTTAATTTAAAAACAAACAAAAAACCCACCACCCACAGCACTGAAAGGAAACTTCTTTGATTTTTTAATGTTCACTCATCAAATTCACTGTATTTATCTCTGAGGGAAGCAAGTGTCTGAAGCTTCAACTATTGTGAGGTAAACCATAGGCTGGTGTTTAAACAACATTCCGAGTGTATTCAAGTGTGGGAGTTTTGCCCTTGGAGGGCACCTGAGGGTAAAGGTAGGAAAACCTAAGTCCTTGTCTCCATTACTGTGGAAGCCACTTTAAGAAGATAAAGTCATAGTTGAGACACTGATAATAAAGAGATTATGAAATTTGCTATTTTTTAAACACAACTCTTTTTCTTATTCTTGTTTTGAGACAGGGTTTTTCTATGTAGTCCTAGGTGTCCTGGAACTCACTCTGTAAAGCAGGCTGGCCTCAAACTCACAGAGATCTGTCTGCCTCTGCTTCCTGAATGCTGGGATTAAAGGTGTGTGCCACCACCGCTCAACTCAAATGACTCTTATGATCTAAAAAAAGAAAAAAATGCAGATTTCTCATCAAAATATTTAATAGAAATCTTCTTGACATACAGGTTAAGTCACATTAAAGAGAAGACATGAAAATCTGTTTAAATTTGCTGTAATAGGATTTTGTAGATAAGAGCCTAATTTAAAATAAATGGGACACTGACTAGATTTAGACATTTCCATCATACAAATTTCTATTCTGAATCTATTTGCAGTAATGGGATTTGGACGACTGTCAAATGGTCAATTGTTTTAGACATTGTACCTCTCTTTGTGTAGGTCTAATAACTGATGATCAACTTCTAGAAGTTTCATTAATGACAGTGAAGACAGACTTCAGCATAGATGTGAGACTTAAGTACCAACCCCTCAAATAATTTATGCTCAGGGGATTCAATGCAGAAAGCTTGAGGACTCATTCAACACATGTGTGCTAAACACTTAGGTAGCCAGGCATGGTTCTCATATTTCAGACACATCTCTGGATACTCAGACAGAAATAGGCAACAAACAATGCACATGCTAAATAATCAGATCTGTTTGAATAATTGAGAGAGTGACAAAGAGACTTCGCCACAAGAAAAAAGGAGAGCCAGGTAAAAACCAGGGCGGCATTAACAGGTGGCACTTCCTTTTTGAATCCCAAGGTTATAGCAAACCTTCCAGTGAAGGCAGCAACAAAACTTTGCAACAGAGCTTTGAAGCCAGGTTCTGGTTAGATGAAACTGAGCAGAAACATGCTGGATACACTGTGTCTACCCCGCACACACAGGTCCAGGTTATCAGGGGTATCCAGCCAAGGCCCAGTTAAGAGGGGTTCTGGACAACAAACATATTCCATTCTTTCTCCTGTCCTCCAATTGAATCTTATATTTTAAATCAAGAAGCACACAGGGAAAGGAGACGAAAAGTTATATTTTTTGTTTTGTTTTGTTTTGTTTTGTTGTTGCTAGGAATGAAGACGCTTAGCATGGAGGTCAATGGTAATGGCAGCTTGTACACTGGGGTAGTAAATTCTCAGAGATGGAGTTGGATGTTCTTTGCTCTTGCAAAGAGCTAGTTAGGCACAACCTAAGCGGGGAAGGGTTCGTTTGGCATGTGGTTTCACAGGACTCTGCTCATCGTTTGACTCCGTGTGCTTCATTGCCCTGGGGAAGAAGGCAAGTGGCAGAAGCTGTTCATATCACGGTGGACAGGAAGCAGAGACACTAGCAGGAAGGGGCAAGGATAAGCTCCCTGTAGGGTTGTCCAGCTAGGCCCAATCTCCTAAAGTTTCTAGAATCTCCAAGTATAGCACTGCCAGTTAGCAACCAAGGTTTTAAAACATAAACCCGTCCGGGAGCATTTCATATTTAAGTCTCAATGGGGTTAGAGCCCTAAAGTCAGCCTGAGAACAAAAGACAGAGGGTCAAAGTGAGCCTTGAAAACTCCTCTGGAAGGTGCTGGTGAGTATTAGCAAGGCTTGTCTCTGAAGATTCATCTAGACAGGTTTAGATTTGACACAGGTCTGGCATGCTTTGGATGGGCAGCAGAAAAAATAGTTGACTTCATTGTCGGGGAGACAAGAGGCTCACAGAGGAGCCGAGGTAGACTTAGGTCAATGACAGATTCCTCTCTCTTGTCCCACATCTTGGGAGGTGGTCACCGACAGCAGTAGCAGTAAGCTTTATTTTAACATCTATTTCTTCCCCCAAGCAAATACTGTTGAGTTTTAAAATTATTTTAATGATTATTTGATGAAAGGCTACTCTCCAGCAAGAAGCACTGAATCACCGATGTGCCTGCTGGGTGCGCCGTCAGTGTGCCTTCAGCATGTTGTGTCTGCTTCTCTCCATAGTCATCTCCCTTGTAGAGACCTGTGTTCTGATGCCAGGGAAAGCTTCTGAAGGTTAAGGTGCTGAGTAAACATGCTTTCTCGCTATTGAAATGGCTCTGTCCACTAAACAACAGGGAGCTGCCTGGATGCTTTCCTCTAGGTCCATTTCAGTCCAAATTAAGTTAAACTACAGAAAAAGCTTGTGCAAGACAGCTCATTTCTGTACACTTACTTCAAGATCCCAAATTAAGAGGAAAAATAACTGCTGGAGACAGCGAGCGAGTGTGAGGTAAGTTCATGCCATCACGAAGCAAATTGACCCCGAGTTAGTTATTAGCCAGGATTTTTCTGATTACGCATGCAGACTCTTTTCCTTGGGATAAGAAATAAGAAGATTATGCTTTCTTTGTCTAAGCAACATATTACAAGCTTACCCAAGATTAGCCACATTATAACAATGAAGATTATGCATTCAAGATTCTAGCTATTTGATTTAAATATCTCACAAATTGAAGTGGACTGCTTAAAGTGCCCCAAACTAAAAATCAAATAAACAGTAATGAAATACAATTCTGAACATGTCTTCTTCTCTCTTCCCTTCTTTGGAGGACTGTAAAGGATAGAACACGTAGCGACTGAAATCCGTGTTGACCCTCTTGTAGTGTTCCTAATGTGACTTGCAAACACATTTGAAAGTATTTATGTCACCTCAAATTTCCATTGTGACCACGATGAGAATAACACCAGTGCCTTCGGGTAAACCTTTGGGAAATCCTCAGCTTAGAAACTGTAATCGAGTTTGTTTCAAAGTTGAAGTGAGTCTTGAAATGTATCATTCCATCCTGGCTGGTAGCCAGGTCTCTCTACAATTCTCTAGCTATTTTTTAATAAATAGAATGAAATGGCACTTAGCTTAAACTAGGTAATCCTGTCCAATAGCTTAATAGCAAGGGTTAGTTACTTGAATAATTTAAAGTATTTTAGTTGGCAATTAAAATTAAATTGGCCATTCTAACTGTATAGAAGTTCACTAAATCGCATATACTTTGGGTCTTGTTAATTGTGGTGGATGATTTTTTTAAAGTTAATTTGAAGGTTTTTTATATAGTAAAATGTAAAAAAATAAACAAATAAATAAATACTTTAAAAATAAATATTGAGGAATGAAATAGCTTTCCAAAAGCAATCTATGATAAAACCTGAAGACTGCAAAGCCACCTGTAACACAGATGTGGATGGTGAGAGCAGGGTGTGACCACTGAGCAAACAGCAGGTATGCTCAGACACATGCTCACTGTTTCAAATGACCAATGGGAGCTGACATGTAGCAGCGTTCTAGGGTGACATCTAGCGTCTGGGAGGCCCTCTGCAAATCCTGATACATGTTCGCACCACGTCAGAGGACCACATCTGGTACAGTTTGGTCCTGGGAACCTGGCTGGGGTGAAGATGAAATGAAGAAAGGACAGACAGACAAACACTGGTATGTAAAAGCTGGGATCAGGTAAACCGTGTGCACCCTGATGGGGGCCCACCCACTGAGGAATAACCAGGAAGGAACCTCAGCCCAATTTTTATAGTCTTGGTGGGGTCTCTCTGCAGGCGAGCAGTCTCGAGCTATAGACACCCAGGAGGAGGAAGCTGTGGTCGCTAGCTTTTGCACACACTGGTCTATCATTTGTTAACACTTGTACTTCAACCACAGGAAGGTGTGGCCAATTCCTGTGGGTCCAAAGCGATGGGGTCCTTGACATGGCTGTGCCCATGTCACCAATACACATTCACTCAGGAATTCACCTGCTCCCCACACAAGAGGGACGGATGGCTTCATGGGAAGGGATTTAGACAAAGTAGGTGGAGCTGTGGAAACTTAGTTCAAGAGTAATGAGTCACGGCCAGAGCAAAGGCAACACTGAGGTTAGTGAAGTCCAAGGTCATATTACTCATCTCTGGCTTTAGTTGCATCCAGAGCCCAGGGCTAAGTACCCAGAAAGAGCATCTGATAAAAAGCTAAATCCAGGCGGTGAGACACAGAGAAGACAGCATTGCTCTGTGGCCTGAAACAGAGATGAAATATTGGCTACATCCCTCAGCTCAGCCTAAAGGCAGTTGGCACTGCACAAAACAACAGCAACCAAGACCAGACACCTGGGATCCCCAAAAGTGCTATGGCCATGGTCACCTGGTTCTATGGTGTCATGACAGTGTGACACCATAGTAAGTATCTCCAGAAAGGGGGAGAGCAGTTGCCCCCTGCAGGTGGAAAGACAGGTCCAGTAGAGACCCCTTCTGGGGATTCCCTTCACTACTCCAGGAATCTGGGGTGGGGAGGAGTTGGGGAAACTGGAACTTCCCAGAGTTCATGGGGTGAGACTGACAGGGATCCTTTCGCTGAATCTCTTGATTCTGCCACATCCCAGCTCCCTAAGTCTCCCAAGGCTGCTGTGACCTGGGAAACATAGGTTCTGATGAATGTGCCTTTAATTCAGAAAGCCCAGCTCTCCTCCACTGTCCTCCCATTTTTCTCGCACAAGTGATAATGCTTGTGGGGTCCCCACAGGAGTCAGAGTAAATACCAGCAACATTAAAAGATGCTTTTCTTCTGCTGCTTAATCCAGCTAGGGATGGACAGCATCCATCAAGGAGTACAACTCACAATAAGAGGGCCTTACAGCTTCGTTGTTATAATGAGCAACCTACTCACGTCATCCTGGACAGGCGTCTTGCAAGACATGATACAATAAAAGCATTGGATATAAATATGTTTCTGTTTCTACCTGTAACAAAATAAAACCCCAACCCCTCTGCCGCAGCCCTTGAAGCTGCAGGCCAGATACATCTCTATGTGTACACAGACAGACCCCACCCCCAAGACACACAACATTAAAAAAGAGAATTATCTGAAGTGGGCAAGGTCATTGAGTGGTACTTCCGGCAAGTCTCTGGAGTCCAATTCACATCCCATAGCTTCCCCCGGAGATGACAAAGTAAGTAATAGCTATAAAAACTTTAAGTGCCCACGCTGGTGTCTCCTGGGCACCGTGTAGAGGGAAACAGGCCCCTGATTGCTTCAAAATCTGTTTCGTACAAGCAGAGCTCCAAGGAGGTAGAGCTTGAAGCAGCCTCACTGAGTGAGTCAGCTTGAAACACGAGTTTTCCTGATGGGGTCCTGCAGAAAGCCCCGATCTCTTCTCTCAATTTGGATTCTCGACTATATAATCGGAATCACAACACTCACTGTAAAGAACCAGAAAAAGGATAGGCGAAGTTAAGCCCAGCAAGGGACCAGGCATATGGAAGCGCTCATAGCATTGCGCCTACGTTTCCACATACTAACAGCTGTCCCCCTTACTACAGGGTAACAGGAAAGACGCGGTCTGTGGTTCTAGGAAACACAAGAAGTCAGAGAGGTCAGCAGTTCCTAACTGTGCCCAGAACAGTCATCTGCACCCTCTCTGTCGCCCTCCTGTGCTCCATCTCAAAACCCTTTGCTTTCCTTCTGGATCCAGAGACAAGTCTTTGGTTCTTCCTGAAGCAGCCCAGAGCCGATTTCAAAGGTCTGTTTGCTGAAGGAAATCCTCAGGAATCAGGGAGCAGTGGCTACCGCTCAACCTTTGGACGCCTCTTCTGTGGGTTTTGTCAGCAAAGCTGATTCTCTAAAGCTGGGGTCTATTGTCCCTGCTTTTCTGTTTCATTTCTCTGTTAAGGTCACTTTCAAGTACTTGCAGCTATTTCTGCCAGCTCCGGACCTGGGCCTAGAGTTGGTCAGGGTTGGAGAGGAATGAGGATGTACTGCTGCCTGTGTTGGTCTGGCCTCTCTAGGAACTCAGAACTCAGGGTTATGGCATTGGTGCCACTTCTCTTGCTGGTGGGGTTCCTTGGTTACTCTGGCCTTTTTATTTCTTCCAAGAAAAAATGTGTATTTCTAATTAAAGTAGAGAAAATTCTAGGAAATTTGCGTCATCCAACCCTCTGTCCCACAAACCTTTAATGATGCTTTGAGATCATTTGACCATACCATCTGATCCATGAGTAGCATTGGAAGGGGGAAATTGTCCAGTGCCCCTAAGTTTCCATTATTCTACAATTACAGACAGTACTCTTGATGGACACTAGACAGTGGATAGGATTCAATGCTCCTTTATTTCCATGACTCTAAGACGATAGAACTTTCGATGGACCAAGAGCGTTACAGTGCGTTTTGTCTCCACAATGTCTTAAAAGTAGTTAATATGCAGGAAGTACTTGGTTATGACTTACCCAACATGTCAGCACCTGAATGAATACTTAGTGTACGCAGCAGGCAGTAACGAAGTCACTGCATGTGAACAAAGGCACATCACATTCGTAATGTCAGGAGCCTGTTGCTCAGGCATGCGGGAGGTCCCAGATAATTCAGCAGATGGGGCTGGGCGGCTGAGTCGTGGGCATGAAGACAATCCCAGCCTAGGAGACAATGTGAATCAAAGGCCAGTGTTAAGACAGGGATGGATTTGTGCATTGGGCCTGGATGTGAACCAATGACAAGAAAAGAGGTGATTACAGCAGTCGCTCACATGTGCATGTGGGTAAGTAGTTCAAGAGAGTTCAAACAGAAATGGAGCAAGGATGCTGAACATCAGAGAGGAATCGGAACGCGTCATATTACCTGTGTGAGGGAAAGGGAACTAATGGATGGTTATAAGAACAGGAAATGAAAGAAAATTCTCATCAAAAGGATTCCATTCCTTCATGTACAATACAAAGACAAGTTAGACTCCCCCTGAGCACACGGCAGAGCTTCCTTTCTCTCCACACCTTAACAACAGCTTTAGAAAACGCCGAGTGTTTCCCACTAACAGGCATCTGCTGTAAGTGTTGAATTACAGGGACAAAGGGGGTCAGGAAAAGACCTGGAAATCTAAGCAAGGCGGGAACAAAGAAAGCACCATGCTATCTCTGGTTACTGACAGCTGTGTGTCCTGCAGTTCCATGTCATTGTGTAACATTACAGCTCTTCCATAAATCCACCAGGACACCTGAGTTTACCAAATCCCACCCTCACAACACTGCCTGACTTCATGAACCTGTGTCCAATGGGGGACAGAGTGGAATGTGACCACCTCTGTACCTTATTAAAAATAACACACACACACACACTTCCAGGGAAATAAAATGGCTCTGCATTAACCAGCACAATTAGTTGTATACCAGTATATAACTAGATACTGCATTTCCTAGTTATCTAACAGAATTCTATAATCCCAGTCCCCAAATATTTATGAGGGAGATATTCATTCATAGCCTCTTCATGTGTCAATAGCTAGGTTGGGTAAATTTTTACTTTTATTACTGCCAATTTAGAAAAATATATTCTAATGTCACAGTTCTTTGTTAGCAGTGGTGTGCAAAATTTTAGGAGAATACAACAAATCTGGGAACTGTCTCACCAGCCTCCTTTTTTTTTTTGGTTTTTCGAGACAGGGTTTCTCTGTGGCTTTGGAGCCTGTCCTGGAACTAGCTCTATAGACCAGGCTGGTCTCAAACTCACAGAGATCCGCCTGCCTCTGCCTCCCGAGTGCTGGGATTAAAGGCGTGCGCCACCATCACCAGCCTCCTTTTATGGATGAGTGGTAAGATTTTATTGTAGTTCAAGTGTTTTTTTTTTTAAAGCGGAGGATAACCTTCAATTCTCTCTGAATTAATTATATCATTAGCCTGCTGTCATTAATGTTTTCATTACAGTGGCATATCATAGGTTTTATTTAATCCTCCTTAATGTCGGTTATTTTGTCAAATCAGCAGGAAATCTAATTTTTCCTTAACACACACTTCACTCTTCTCTTGTATCATCAAACAATACCCAAATGTTTTCTATTAATTGTATTCAACACTTATGTTCTCTTATGAATGAAGTTTTACTTTTTATTGTTAGAATAACTTCTACATATTTTATCAAATTTGTCTCATGTTTCCTATCTTATTTATATATTTTTTATTTATAGCTATATATCTCACATATATAGTTATAGTGTGTGTGTGTGTGTTTCTATGTGTGCCATGGTGCATGTATAGAGGTCACAGGACAACCAAGGTGAGTTGGTTCTATCCTTCTATGCAGGTTCTATCCTTCTTTGACAAACCCAGACTGTCAGACTTGGTAACAAGCATGTTTACCCACTTAGCCATCTTGTTAGCATGTTTCATTTGATATGAATATCTTATCCTTCTTTAATAAACAGACTTAAATATAACAAAAGGAGAAAACTTTTATGTATTCAAATCAGAAATCTATATTTCTCATTTGTTCTACTACAATGGTCATAGGTGATTGGATACGCATAGGTGTGATTTTTTTTTTAACTCAATGTGTGGATAACCTCTCTATATCTTCTTTGCTCCTATGTTGTATAAGTAGACAGGCAAGATCGCAACATCAAGACAAAACAAAATCCAAGCTGCTATGCGTATTTAAATAGCCAAAATAGGAGAGAAAAACATAACTTACAAAATATCAAAGCAGCCTCAAGAGCAGTGGGGCTAACTTTCCCTCCATCAGCATCATAGAATAAGCACACAGTGCATTCTGCAAGCTAATTAATAATCGTGATAATAAGATCTTTGCCGTTGTCCTTTTAAACAGCTGGTTGTCACAACCTTGGCGGCAAATGTGTAGGAACAGGTGTAACAAAGAAGATTTGTTTCACATAGGCAAGGACAGTCACTCGAGTGCTTCCCTTTTTGCAAAATATAGCTAGGTGTCTTATAATATAATATAATATAATATAATATAATATAATATAATACGTCCCCCTCTATCTAAAGCAAATATAACTCTAACTTAACTTCTTAGCTATATCCCTAAAGTGGTTATGAACACTACATTGCCACTCAGTGCAAGATGACTTGTGACAGAGAGTTACAGTGAAGACACAGCATCCTTAAATGTTCTCATGGTTACAGTTTATGGGAATGCAGGTGATCTTATTATATAAAACTGAAAAGTCCCTCCTTTTGTACCTTCCTCCCTCTCTCCATATTTCCTGTATAAATTAGTCCCCAGTCAAGTCGTTAGGACAAGCAAGAACAGTTTCTAGGAGGTTAAAAGCAACGTCCTATCATGGGGTAGACTTGGGGTAGACATGGTGTAGAAGGGACCATGGAGACATGACTATGTGTGGATTGTCAAGACTAAGAAATATGGCAAGACTGGCCATGAAGTGAGAGAATAGACTAGAAAAAAGCAGTCTGAGTATGAGGTAAGATGGAACATGTTAATGATTGCCCAGAATCTGGTATCAAAGAGCAAGGAAGGCAAGAAAAAAGTCAATACATGGCTCAGTACATGTTGGAAGAAGGGAGTTTGTTGGTTCCCAGCCGCCCGGCTAGCTTAGACCCAAATTAAATCACTGCTTGGCCCATTAGCTCTAATTTCGTATTGGCTAACTCTTACATCTTAATTTAGCCCATTTCTATTAATCTGTGTATGGCCACGTGGCTGTAGCTTACCAGTCGAAGTTTTGGCATGTCTGAGTCTGGCAGTTCCATAGCTTCTCTCTGAATCCACCTTCTTTCTCCCAGCATTCCAGTTAGTTTTTCCCACCTAGTTCTGTTCTGCCCTTGCCATAGGCTCAAAGCAGTTCTTTATTCATTAACCAATAAAAGCAACACATAGACAGAAGGACCACCAGGTGTGGGGCAAGTGCCTACGCAATGGGGTTAGAGGGTGGTGGCAGAGAATGAAGACTGGTCACATAAAGGGCAAACCTGATCCAATGAGTAGATAAACCGAAGTTTTGGTAGTCAAGGTCCCAGTTGTCTCAGCACAGAATTATGGTAGGGCGAGGAGACAACTGAAAGGAACAGTATAGTGCTCGATAGTGCTGAACTGGAATTAGAAGCACCGCGAAGTCACACGTAGGAGATAAAATGCAGAGCGGGTATAGGCACGCATGTTCTTTTCTCTGTCCTGGGACCAGCAATGCCCCAAAAGGAGTGAGCGCATGCGTTGCCAAGATCGTGGTTTCTCGGTTCCATCTTGGGTTTGATTGAAGTTAGCACAGTTAGCAAGGCCAGGAAAAGCCACACATAGATAGAATGAGCACAACACTGCCTCTAGAACCCTACTCAAAACTGAGTAGCTGAGTTTAGCCATGAGGAAACACCAGATGGACCCAAACTGAATGACATTTTATAAAATATTTTGTGGTTTTCAAAAGACTGAAGTATGAATGAACATCCAGGAAAGACAGAGACAGTTCCAGTGTGAAAGAACAAAACAAACAAACAACGCAAACTGGAAACACCTCTTACAGGAGGTTCACGCCCAGGAAGCTCCTCGGTGTTCTGCTCGGCTCTCGGGATTTCCTGCCAGCAGCACAGCTCATGTTTAAATTGGTTTTCAACTACATCCACAGTCACGGTGCACGAACCCGAAGAGGGCCCATAAGCCTGACGAGCTTCGTGATAAATCAAGTCAGGTGTGGCACACACCTGAAACCCCAGCACATGGGCGGGGCAGGCACTGGGATCAGTTTAATGGCAGCCTCAGCTGCATAGCGAGTTCTAGCCAAAACAGGCCACAAGTGGCTCTGACTCAAAAAAAAAAAAAAACAGTAAAGGAATAAATGAACCTGTTTCTGCCTGAAGTACACAGGCATAGCACACAGCCTTAGCAGTGAAAACACTAATTAAGCCTGTGTGTTTTTGCTATATAAACAGCATATTTACAGCAATATGCTCTGACTACTTTTTTTTTTTTTCAACTCTAAGAGCCATGCTGTGGGCACAGTTCACACATCTTCCAACTTAAATGAAGGTGACTGGGTCAGCATCTCTGCAGTAGTGTTTGTGGTGCATCTCACGTACCAATCCCTAGTTACTAAATGGTTTCTACTATTTGGGTTTTCCATGATCACTTTGGAGATAATCTTGAGCTTACTGAGTACCTGCATCCTTAAGTCCATGAGTTATTTTTCCTTCCTTCTTTAAGGTCTGACCATTAATGTAACCCACCTCTCTTTAGTTAGCTATCACAAGTTCAACCTGTTTGTTGGACCAAAGAACCAAATGACAGAAAGAAAATCATAGTGGGATAAGCCATGTGTATCTCAGAGTAGACCCAATTTAGGAAAGTACAATGAAATATCGTTGGCTGAAGGCGTCGGGCAGCTTTTGTAACAAGGAGAAATGATGTTAACAGCATCTGGCAATATGTTATCAAAGCAGAAACCACGAAATTCAGAGTTGCATGGGTGCGCCTGAAAGGATTTGGTCTGAGTGGCTAGTACGTATGGGGTAGTGAGAGACTGCTGGAGGTCAGCGTACCAAGCCTTTTGATTGGCATGCCTAGCAGGTTAATTGTATTCTGCTGCTGTTGTCCCTCTAGACCAAAGTCGTGCTTTAGAAAGGGTTATGTGGAGACAGGGCTGAATGTGATGTGTGCGGAGATGAGGGAGCGGAAGCAGAGCTCATACGGTATCCAGGCAGCATTAGAGCTGGCCAATGGCAGAAGTAGCTGGCAGGTTGGCTAAGTGTTTCTCAGACTGATAATAAAGGTTCTGTGTCCTATTGAATATGCCAACTGATACGAGAAAACAACTTTAGATCACTGGTTGCTGACTTGAAGGCTTGGGGGCATTGTCATAGTGATAGTGAAGACCCTGTTAGCTGATCCTACTGACACAATCATATGCCACAGAGCACATTGTCTTATTGCCTCCCAATAGTGTTTTCCCCAGGTAACAAAGCTTCAAGTACACTGGAAATGACACTGACCAGCCTTTTTGTAATATGAGCAGAAATCTTGCTGAGATATTAAGAAAGTATTAAAACGTTGGGAAGGATGTGGTAAGGGAGGAGCCCCTACTCAGTGCTGGTGCTGTGTGAACTGGTGGAAATCAGGGTGAAGTGTGAAGATTTCTCAGAGCATGTCTTAGTTTGCTTACTATTGCTGTGGTGAAACACCATGACCAAAGTAAACTGAGGAGGAAAGGGCTTAGTTGGAGTACACCTCTGCATTATAGTTCATTGTTGAAGGAAGTCAGGACAGGAACTAAACAGGGCAGGACCTGGAGGCAGGAGCTGATGCAGATGCCATGGAGGAGTGGTCTTTACTGACTTGCTCCTCATGGCTTGCTCAGTCTACCTTCTTGTAGAATCCAGGACAACCAGCCCAGGAATGGCACCACCCACAATGGGCTGGACCCACTCCCATCAATTGCTATTTAAGGCTTGCCTAGAGCCTGATCTTATGAAGGCATTTTCTCAACTGAGGTTCCGTCCTTTCAGATGACTTTAGCTTGTGTCAAGCTGACATAAAACTAGCCAGCACACAGAACTAAAAGTGGGACTTCCGCATGGCCCAGCTAGGTCACTTCTGCTTACAGACCCAAACAACATTAAGCCAACATTCCACAGTGAAATCTGTATGTGATGTTCATTGCCTCACTATCCACAATAGAAAAGAAATAGAAATATCCTAGACAGCCACCCATAGATAGCTAGAAAAACATGTGGCTCGTATGCACAATGGAATTTTATTTAGCCATAAAGAGGAATGAAATCATGACATTTGCAGGAAAATGGAAAGAACTGCAGGTCATTATGTGGGAGCTAAGCCAAATGTTTTCTCTTATGTGCAGACCCTACAGCATGGCGCTGTGTGTCAGTGTGAGAACAGGTAATAAAACCAGAAAGGGGCATGGGAGGGGAATGGTGGATTAGCGTGGGGGAAAGTAACTGTAGAATATATGTGACAGGAAAGCAGGGAGTAGGGATACTTGAGAGACTAAGGAGACCAGCAAACGGCAGGCAGGGGGACAGGGCAAGGGGCCTGGGGGAAGACACCTACAACAAAAAGCATATACAGAAACTCCATAACAAACCATGTTTCTTTGCATGCCAATTAATAAACTAACAAAATGGAAAGCAATAAAGATTTTAAAGATGTAAAGAGAGGCAGGGTTTACATCCTTGGTCCTGCTTTCTAACGCTGCTGCCTAGAATTCAGCTGCAATGGGCAGGTGGGACTGTGGTAGGGAAGGCAGTTTTGAGGGACAGAGAGCTTGGCGTGAACATGGCTTCCTCTTTTCTTCCCGGAACTCGTACCTGCTCCACTGGCTTGTCTGCCTCTGGATTTCTCTACACATATGAATTTGATTTGGAGCTTTATACATACTAATCAAATCTAATTATCATCAAATCAACTGTCTCTTCTTTTAGCAGAACCCTGACTCTACTCAGACACACACCTTTGTTGAGGCAACTCTGTGTTGCCAGGCAGTCAGACTTGGCACAGTGGGCCTTCCATTTTCTAGGATGTGATTTTGGAAAGTACATGTGATACAATTCCAGTCAATGGCTGAGAGGAGGAAGCTCAGGGGAAGCTTTACTCTGTGGATGGGAAGAGACCCAGGGAAAGAAACAGCCCCTACCTTCTTCTAGAAGGACACTGTGGTCCCTGGCACTTGCATAGCTGCTTAGCCACTAGCATGCGGTTCAAGCCATGGATTGAAAATAGCAAGAAGCATAAGGAGAAAGAAGCTGCAATCCTGCTTGATACCCTTTGCCTTCTGAACTGACTAATCAAGGGGCTGGACTATTTCCCAAACGCTCATTCTATAAAATAACGCATTTTGCTTACTGTTCAAACTGATTGAGTTTCATGTTAGAATTAAAACATCTCACTGATAGTTTGCTGACTTCCAAAATAAAGAAAGAGTTTAGGGGTAGATGACACTTTGAGGAGAGTTTTATTTTAAAGATGTTGACATAGATTATTGCTGTGAATAGCAGGAAACTTGAAATGGAGCTGACAGAACACTGCAGCCAGAGGGATAGAGTTGGATCATGGTTTAGAGCAGTTGGGGAGAATATGAAAAAGGGTAATGATGGATGCCTGGGAAACTGGTTTCACACACGGTGAGAACAAATGAAATACCGGAGGAAGGGACAGTGAGAGAGCAGGCAGAGGCAAGGGGGGATGTCGACTAAGGGTGGTGGTTTCAGAAAACAAGAGGGGGAATTGGAAGGAGGAATTGCCACCAAGGAGGGGCTGTTTGTCAGGTGTGGACTTCACTCATGCTTTTTGGTGCAGGAGTCTTAATAAAGGGCAAGACTGGGAACTTTCTATAGTATGCAGGGGACTGGGCAGAGTGGGTGCTTTAGCTAGCTCTGTGCTTCCCAGCCCTTAAAGCCACTAGCTCTGTAAAAAAAAAAGGAAAAAAAAAAAAGAAAAACAAGAGGTTAGAGAAAGTGAGTATGTGGTGAAGAGCACTGACTGATCTTCCAGAGGACCCAGGTTCAGGTCCCAGCACCCACATGGCAGCTCACCACCACTTGTGTCTCTGGTTCCAGGGGATCTGATGCCCTGTCTGGCCTCTTTAGGTTGTGTGCAGGTGCTATCAGAAAATATATCAATACAGATAAAATAAAAATAAATAAAATTTCCAGGGAAAGAAAAAACAAAAAACAGGGATATAGTACTTCAGAAGTCTCTATTCTAAACAAAGCCACAGGTAACTGGTGTGCACTGTGCACTTGCAGGAACTAGGAGTCCTTTCCACTGTTTATGAAAGGAGAGGAATGGGGATGGAAACCAGGAGCCAGGCAGAGACGGAGGACAACACTGGGGTGGGAATCACCTAGCCTGATTGAAAGGAATGGGCAGCTAAAGATAATAAGTGATCATAAGTGGTCATGTTTATGGTACACAGTGTGGACAAGTGCATTGTTAACAAACACTGAATAATTCTTCAAGAAAGAAAAGAGATAGACAGACAATCAAGTGACCTTCTTCACTTGAGTTACTATAACAAAACCCCACAGACTATGCGGA
Source organism: Neodon shergylaensis (assembly GCA_025134845.1). Lineage (NCBI taxonomy): Eukaryota > Metazoa > Chordata > Mammalia > Rodentia > Cricetidae > Neodon > Neodon shergylaensis. Next base: position 1,706,622 of record JABTXL010004601.1, on the reverse strand, counting down.
GTATAAACTGCAGCAATTTGTTTTTTAGATTTCTGGAAGCCGACACAAGATTAAGTTGCCAGCAAATGTGATGTCTGTTGAAGACACATTTCCTGATTCATAGATGCTTCCCTTTTGCTGAGTCCTACCATGGTAGAAGGGATTTAAAAAGACTCCGCAGGACCTCCTTAAGAAGGTCATTAATCCTAACTCTGAAGTCAAGGTCTCAAGATCTGCTCACTTTCCCCACTGGCCCACCTCCTGGGACCCTCACTCTACAGGTAAAGATTTGTTATGGGTTAACATTCCGACCATAGCAGAGGGGTAAAGTTATCTGCCCCTGAAAACCTCTAGCTCGGCTTTCATGCTTCTCCATACACGTTTCCTCCTGTCTTTGGAAACCCTTACCATGATTCTTAAATAGTCTTTCTAATTTCTCATCCTCAATAAATGAGCGAATAAAGGTGGAAATGAACAGTTAACAGGTTTTTATTAAATATAGGACAACTTGAATCAACTCAATCAAAAGATTAAGGAAACTGATTATTTCTGAGGGTTATGAATTTCTGACTTTTGAAGATTTCAAGCAGAGATGGGAAAACAGCTCTGACAAATGTTGCAGTCAGACCAAAGCATGGTTTATAACCCAATGAGTTCCCCATGCTTTCCAGCTCTGCAATTCTAGGGCGCTGAGTCTAATAGGGATAGATGATCCTTCATGGGAATACAGAAAAAACAAGTGGAAGGCAGAGCTGAGAAAAAGTGGGGATCCATGACAACATGAGACTCCTAGGGAAACACAAAAAGAGAAGGCAAGAGAGCATTCAAAGAAGGCTGTGAGTTTTGTTGTGTGATGGCTCACACTTTTCTCTGAGCTAAAGTCTGGTACACATTCCAAGTTGAAATATGAGACCCCCTCAGGTTGTCTGTATGTAAGGTTTGTACCAAATGGAATTTTTTCAATTTATCACGGAGGTTGATCCTGTGTGAATAAATTATTGTGTGTGGCGTGAAAATGATGATCAAATGCTGACTTTAGACTTCCGGCTTTACATCAGCAGAAATGGGTGAGAACAATTCTCAACAAGCATTGTACTCAAATGTGGCAGAGACTAGAAATTACTGGGTGGGAGGCGGCGAACCTTAAAAGTAAAGGAATCTATTTGGTGACTAATAATAATCAATGCACTGCTTTTTCTCCCATGAGTGAAGTATGTATGTTGATTGTTGTAAATAGCAGACTAAATGCCAATAATAAAAAAAAGAACAGACAAAAGAGGTGCTCTATTCATGGTGGAAGAAAAAATTGTTGAGATCTACTAATTATATTAATTAACTGAAATGAATAATGTATCAGGAAAAGAGGCTGATTGATATCAGTAGTAATGAATTTCAATCACAGAGCAAGCTTTTCAAGACACATGTCGGATTTCACAGTCACACTTTTAGCCACATCCTTCCCTGTGGCTATCAATTTCCAGTTCATAATGGGAAAGCAAGCGTGGGTGGACAAGTGACTTGTGACAGGCCACAATGGCTGACAGAATCTGAGCTCAAAAAAAAAATTCAACAACTGTCCTATGTAATCCTTCAAGTGTCAATTTGTATCTCAAGCTATTTTCAGAAAGGATTATACCATACCGTTGGAAGAATATCAAGCAATAGCTAAAATAGGAGTGATGGAAATGCTGGGAAGAACTTCACAGTGGCTGACTGACTGGTTCACTGACTGACTGATGGAGCCAGTTTCCAGGTGGAGGGACTTGTTGAAGTAGGGCTGGAAGCACTTGGTTCAACTTGTCACTCATCATGAATGGTGTGTAGCACACGTGTGTGATGGGCACAGGTGGCCTCAATCTACTTATGCACCCATGCTTGACTTTACAGCAAAGGGCCTCTGTGGTATTCCTGGGATATGTTTCACAACCTGTAACATCCATTTCTATCGCCATAGGTTTCAAACATCACCAAATGGATTCCCATCGAGTAAATGCTTGAAATCTAGAGGTAGCAGATGAGCCACTTTGAAGAAGGCTGTGGATTGATGAGAATGTCCCCGCAGGCTCACATATTTGCGTGCTTGGCCCCCTGTGTGCCCTGTTGGAAAAGATGTGTCACTAGGGGTAGGCTTTGAGGTGTCAAAAGATTTATGTCATTCCGAGTGTCTCTCTCTGCCTCATGGTTGTGTATCAAGATGTGAACTCCCAGCTGTTCCTTTGCTGCACCATCGTAGACTCCAACCCTCTGAAATTAAAATTAAAGCCAAATTAAATGTTTTCTTTTACAGGCCATCATAGTCATAGCGTTATACCACAGCAATATGAAGGAGTCACATTAGTCAGGATAAATACTGCTCCAAATTTTGTAGGTAGAACAGAAAACAAAGCTTCCCTGCCTTTGAAATTAGTTGAAGCATACATGACCCAGCAATAGGAAGCAGATGGGGGTTTCAGATATCGTTTGTCATTTGGAGAAGATAGGTATTTTGTCACATCAAAGAGTGGATTCAACACAGAAGTGAGGACACACTGTTTGAAGAGTAATTTGAACGGGAGGAGTAGAAATCACAAACCAAAATCCCAAACCCAGAAAACACCATAGGTGGAGGATGAATTTGGAAGATATGAAAGAACAGGTTTGCCCTTCATTTCTTCTATTGGGCTTCTTTGATCTTCTTAGACTGGGTTAAATGCTCTTTAGTAAACACTCTACACCAGTCCTTATAGTCTAGATGGTCTATATAGTCCTTCTTACATCTGATGATTTCCCCATTATTTTCAAATTTTCTAAGAGAAGGAACTTGGTCAGTCATGCACACTTTCCTCACCAATCACCCCTCAAAAGCTCTGGTGTTAGAGCTGGAGAGGTGGCTCGTGGTTACAAGAATAGTAATACTCTTGTAATAGTAGTAATATTACTCTTGTAAAGGATATGAGTTCTCATAATTGCTGGCAACTTTGGCTCCAGGGACTCCAACACTCTCCTCTAGTCTCTTAGACACCTATACACACGTGCCATGCACTCATGCAGATACACATACACAAAAAAATAAATAATAAGAAAGGCTGTGGCTACTATGAGCATTCAATATATTTATTAAATAAATGACCGACTCAATGGACATTGGGCGGCTACTGGTAGTCTCTCATTTGAGGATCGTGGTTTAGAAACATTGAGTGCCAAGAAGAATAAAACACCTTAACAACCAAATCCAAGCATGTCTGTCCCTTAACTGTACCAGGTGCTGGGCAGTGTGGTGACTTACCTGGATCCAAGCCACTGGTACCTGTGCTTAGCTTTTAAGTGACTGACTGTGAGATTTAAAGGAATAAGAGGAAGCTACTAGGTATACTCCTCCCATCTCCTCTGCATGAGGAACTTTATTATGTTAAAACCAGAGGAGTGTTTGGTCTTCAGAAGGCTACACGATCTGAGTAAAGCAGAGTGAGAATACAGCACAGCTCCCCAGATGTCTAGCCGAGGGCTGTACGTATTACAGCTTCGTGTGATTCTTTAGGAAGATTATTTTCACTGGATTATTTTTAAGGATGTGTCCAGGTTGAGCCTGGACAGGATTAGCTCCAAGTGACTTGTGTTGAGGTCCCTGTAAAGGTAGTTACCATGTAAACAGAAGGAATGAGACGATGGCTTCGAGAGGTTTTGTAAGAAGCAAGTGTATTGTTTTGACATCACATTGAGAAGACAGGCTTGAGGAATAAAATGGGTGAAGCTTCCCATTCCTGGATGTCCTTGTAAGTTTGAGTCAAGATGGGTACTGCTTCAGTCCAATACCCTTACCCAACAATGATAACCGTGGAGATTTCTGTCGAAACAAGGCCATGAAATGTCAACTCCACTGGAATTGGAAGAGGAGAAGGAGGAACGGGAGATAGCAGACTGAGACCAAGTGCCAGTGAGGGGCAGAGATGTTTTTGGTAGTTATGTCCAGATAGCATCTCTCTGTTCTCATTTAGTAGCAGAATTCTGAGTTTTAGCCAAGCACATTATTATGCAACTAAAAATAAATTTCCCAGTGTTGTGCGTGCAATGCTATTTCTCCAGAAACATGAACAATTGTGTAGTCATCCTAAATAGGGAGCCAAGGAAAGACCGGCATTGAGTTTACCACCAAAGCCCAAGTTGCTGGGGAAAAATGCGTGAAGACAACGCTTACATCTCTCTCAGCTCTATCTTATTGGGTATTTGTTGATCATCTTCTTTGCTCTTGGCATCATATTCCACCATTTGACCATCATTATCATTTAATATTGTTCTTTAGGTGATAAGAGCAGCGAATACTTAGACATGCAATGAATGTCAAATTATAATTTCTAATAAAAGACAAATGCCTTCTGAATATTAATAAATCAATTTAAGTTGTTAGATCTTTAACCTTCAGTCCTATCAGGGTTGCAAAACTAATCAAACACCGTGTGAGACTAGCTCTGAATCAGCCATACCTAGAAGGACATTCTTCACAAGAGGCAAGGAAATGGGTGAAGGGAAAAAGACCCTTCGAGAAGCTATGGGAAATGTAACTTTAGTAGAATAAATTGATGTATAATGTTTTATTTATGTCAAGGGTGAGCATAGTAGATGTTCAAGGAGAAAGTAGAGCACATTTTCAGCCATGATTATGTTTTCATATATAATATTTAAAAAAAATCTCAAAATAGGTATTCATTCAGAAAATAATCAAGAGATAACACTAATACCATGTTGGTGTACCTCGTCCTGGTTTTTATGTGTGTGTTATGATTCTCTTCTTTATTTATCTCATAAAATTTTATACCCCTCTTCCACTGACCATACATCATAAGCACGTTCTCATTTTATTATATGAACTGTCAAGACCTGATTTAAGGTTTACACGATATTCTATTAAGAGAAAATACTGATAGTTAATTTTCATCAGCGCTGTGTGCCAGACACTGCTTATTCAGTGCACCATTGCCACATCATGCTAACACTCCAGGCAATTACTATGTTCTCTTAAAATGGTGGCTCTCACCCTTCCTAATTCTGAGACCCCCCAACCATAAAATAATTTCATTGCTACTTCATAACTGTAATTTTGCTTCTGCTGTGAATCATAATGTAAATGTCTATGCTTTATGATGGTCTTAGATTCCTGTGATAAAGTCATTTGACCCCCAAGAGGGTCACAACCCATAGGTTGAGAACCACCACTTTGGACTTGCTCAAGCCTGGAAAGGGGAGAAATGGAAGACTCAGATTTAAATGTAACCAGAGTCTGTATTCTTAGCTACTATGTCAGTCATAGGGTTTCTCTTATTGCAGGAGTTTATCAAACTGTATTCTATCACTCTCCCCATGCTGTTTCCAGATAGCTTAGCCGATTATGATTGCTTGAAGAAGACATAGTCACTCCTGGTGTATTTTCTTGGAACTCTTTGAGTTCCCACTACACATTTTTATAATGCATTTAGCATTATGGCAAACCTCCAGCTCCCAACCCCCGCCTTGCAGTGCTATGCAGCTCTGTAGCCTGCTTTCCTGTTTTCCTGCATCATCCCCAGAATAACTCTCTAAAACAATAAGATCAATGCCTTTCTTGTTTTCCATCCACCTGACAATGTTTTGTTGAAACTCACAAGTGGTAGAGGCCTTGATTTCCAGATTTCGGTCCTTGGAGAAAATCAGAGAAGGACTCTTCTCATCAGAGCCTTGCTTGTTACCATGGACGCCGGTAAGTGGACTGGTACTGGGCGCTGTGAGGACGTGGGGGCTGTGATACTCACAAGAAGCCCAAGCTTTTGAAATTTTTATATTTTTGTTTTGTTCTTGTTTTTCTGTAGCTTTGGGAAATTTCCCATTTTTCAGTACATCTGAGCTTGACTTTAATATATAGTATGAAATAAGTCTCTGACTTTTGTGTGAATGTTCTTTCAAAGCAACAACCTATTGGCCCAATTATTTTAAATGCTATGTTTTCATCTGCTAAATTTTGTGCTTATACATGCATCCATGTTTGAGTCTATCACACACACACACACACGCACATACACACACACACACATTTTTCTATTAGTCTTTTCTACTGTCAGTCTTGTGCCGCTTTCTAGTTGTTTTCAATATTAGAGTTTTGAAATATTTTAATATCAGGTCATACTGTTTTATCACCATCTGTGAAAGTAATCAATTTATTGCTTCTCATCTCCAAATTCACTCTTCATCAAGCGCTTAGAAAAAAGAGAGTTGTGCCTTTTAACTTTGTTTTGTTGGTTGGTTTCTTCCCCCAGACAGAATTTCTCTGTGTAGACCTGGCTGTCCTGGAACTCACTCTGTAGACCAAATTGGCCTCAAACTCAGAGGTCCGCCTGTCTCTGCCTCCCACGTACTGAAATTAAAGATATGTGCCACCACTGCCCAGCTCCTTTACCATTGTTGGGTAGAGAATGCTGCAGAGACCTTGTAAAAGAGTCTCCAGTGCTTTGCTCGTGTTATGCACGGTGGGCTGCAGCTCTCAGGAGCTGAGGATTTTCCCCAGCAGTGTGGAATTCTGAGGCTCCATCGCAGTGGTTGCTCCAGAGTAGACCGTAGTTAGGTTTCAGTGGGATCTGACCTGGGAGAAAGGAAGAGGGAGTGCTTTCTGCTAGGAGACCCAGATGTGTGGCTTCGTATGTGTGTGAGTTTTTCATATTCTCCTCTCTTCTTACTGGATAGTCCTTTCTTCTCTATCCTCTGCATAGTTTGCCTCTACATCTAGTCTCTGTGTTGGTTGGTTAAGGCTTCCTCAAAGGTTGCTGAATAGCCTTGAAAGTCACTTAAGATCACCTCTTCTGTATTTTAGTGACTGAAGAGTCCAAGAGTGAGTGTACCCTTCTTAAAGAGTAAGGGAACAGACTAAATAGGCTGAATATATATATATATATATATGTGTGTGTGTGTGTGTGTGTGTGTGTGTGTGTGTGTGTGTGTGTGT